>JACJUY010011558.1:14450-25045 GCA_014220935.1 Platorchestia sp. MABIK
AAATAGGTTCAGTATGAAGTCAACTATTAAACTTTTCCGTGCATCAACGTTCTTCCACGCCAAAGCGCGTGTTATCATCCAATCTCATGAAAGTTTGTGCTAAGAGAATTTTGGGAGGGGCTGGTGGCTGAGTTGTTGGGTAGTTTTCGTGTCATTGCAAGATCGGAGCGTGCAGTTCACACCAAGGGCATAAAGACGAGGTTTTTAAATGATGACTTTAGAAGTTCAATAGCAGGCTTGCATAGTTCACTGCGTCAAGGCTGCTAAGGGATTTCTTCACCACAGATTTGTGGCGGAAGATGATGGGGCTCTTGCGACTGCGAAACGAAAACAGAATGCTGATCGAAACACAATTTTTATAGTGTCAACACTACTCTCAAAAGATAATACTACACCTCCGGGAGAGAAGTGCTCAGGGTACTATAATCATAGCCTTTCTGGTGATAATATTTTAAATGAATTTGTCTCAGTCTCTCATTTTTCTATCAATCTATAAACCAAGGCCTCTTTGCTCCCCCAAAGAGGGTTAGCCAATCTATGAAATCCAGATCCCTTTTAGTCACAAAACTCACAACTCGTTCACCGTCGCTCAGAAGTTCTTTTGTTTGTCATTTGTAATTCTTTTAAAAAGATTAGCTCAGCATCTGACACACAAAGCATGAAATGCAAGTAGTCTAAGACAAATACGCTGTTTTTAAACAAGTTTCAAACTTTTTGATTAGTTCTCAAATAGCTCAGTTCTTAGATCAAGGTACATGTGCTTGCATTTAGTTCCAATCCACAGAGTAAACTTCGAACCACCAGCTGTCATCAACTCAATACTCGTCTACCACGCAAGCTACCTTTCTTTGATCACGTTTCGTACACGCCTGAGACGGACTTGAACTGGTCCTCGAGCTACTTATGTTTGACACCAATATTCGATCACAAGTCAAGTCAGTTGCTTTTAATATACCTTATTTAATAGGCCATATTGTCTATTAATAGGTAATATTGAACTGGTTACAAGTCACACCAGCTGCTATTTTATTAGTGTCTTCCACGAACAAATCTGGACTTGCACGTCAATAATAGGTAATTCCGCTGTTGGCTTATTATTTAATTAGAATAATGTTAGTGGAACTACAGAAATGACCAATTGATCGTAGTTTGCCATTTTAGATTCACCTTAGGGTTCTTAGAAGCCATACTTAAAATGTACGCAGTACAAATTACCTGAGTTTTAAAATATTTTTCGAACACTGCGAAAAGAGAAATGAATATTCTTCACTAATTTCATCCATTTATGAAACTATGTATTCATCGTAGTTCCGTATTAAAAGCATGTTAAACTTTGAATCACAATGTCAAATTACAGTAATGACATTTAGGCAGGAGATTCATGCGTTCGTTGAAAGCTCTATGAGTCGAAACGCCTGTAATTTACACAGTTTTTAACAAGGCCAAACGATAGCGTTAATCAAGCATAACTCTCCGTATCTTGTAAAATTTATAGCTCATCCGGCAGAAATTACATTCAATAAGCATTAACCTTGTATCATAACTCATGTGGAGACAAATGTGAGACGTTAGCGCCTACATCGAAGCTCTGAGAAAATTATGGCAGTGCAGAGACGTTAGGCGTCGAGCACAAAGTGCATGGCTGACGTAGAATTGGTGTTCGCTGTTCACTCGAAGATACATTCTGAGTAATTGGTTGCTTCGGCAATTTGAATCGGGAAAAATACGGCCCTCATAAAGACACTACATGCATAGATAATGAACTTAGGCAGATAGCTCCATGCAAATGGCGTGTTGTAGATAAGCTTGAGGCCCCTCGAGAGAGAAGTGGACAGTAAAAGATTGTTTTACTGATAAAATTAGTCATCGCAAATTTGCACTCCTGACTACTTTAGATCGAATGAAGTTCTGGTGCAAATTAATCTAGCAGAGTGCTCTCAAATATGAGAAATTAGAAAAACGGAACTTAAAACACGAAGTAGATGATTTTGAATCATCAGCGATCAAGAATTATAATTATCACCTCTGATTTACAGTTTTTATTCATTCCTCACCGGATTTTTCTGGTGAGAAAAACTCATTTAATTTAACATATTTTAATATTGTGAATTATTGTGTACATAATCATGCGTAAATCGGATTACTTTTTTTGCTGAAGGCAGTGTTAACGAGGGAGTAGGGCGAGTAAATTTTAGAAAACAATTTATTACAAGCAAGACACTGATTATCGCTAACGTGTCTTGAATATCTACATTGAATTAAGCTATTCGCTAAAATTTATAAACGGTTGAAAGTTCATTGATGGTATGGACTTTCTACCAACCCACACCGTGGTAAAAGTATTTCTATTGCAACGAGTTATTATTTAAAGAATTTTCACATCTTTTGAAATAAAGTGATTAGTTCCAGACGTTATTTATTACACAATGTCAAGCTAATTGTTAATTGTTTGATTACCCTGTACTACTGCTGAAATTTCGTACGCTACCTTCGGATTACAACAAAAAAAACTCAGTTACATAATTTCTGTGGTCGAATCACTGCAGTTTTGTAGAACACCGAGCTGCGTCTGCACTGGTGAAATACCAATAAAATTTGAATAAGAAACTTCAAGTAAGGAAGGCCCTCAATCGTAGAATTCTGTTCTAAAAACACTTACTCTGATTTTCCTATGACGGAAATTGTATTTAAAACATAAGATTAGGTCCGCAGCACAAACAAATGACTAAACTTCTTCATTTCGAATCCGTGTTTAATTCAACCCTTGCGCTTTCATATGGGCACAGCGCACAGGTGAGGCGGTAGGTTCACGAGTGAATCAGGAGATGAGTGGAGCAGGAGTTATCACGCAATGATGCTATCATTCATATAGACCTTAAAAAAATTCAATGCCTTTTCAACTTTATTTTTGAAAAAGATTATTCATTTCAGATTGAAATTTCATTCCGCCCACGAATAATTGATGAAATACTTCAAATGAAGGCACCGATTCAGCATTTGAGTAACGGTCGATGTCAGAGGCTGTAAATGATGCTATCATTCATGGTAGCACGGGGAATTAGCATGTAAATAATGACTCTTTCATTTATAATTGACAGTAAATTTCTTTAATAATTACAACGGACAGCAAATGTCTTTAATGGTTCCAGGGGGCAGTAAATATTTTTAAAATTTACAATGGACAGTGAATGTCTTTAATAGTTACAACGGACAGTACATGTCTTCAATAGTTACAATGGACAGTGAATGTCTTTAATACTTACAACGGATAATACATGTCTTCAATAGTTACAAGGGACAGTAAATGTGTTTAATAGTTACAGTGGATAATACATGTCTTCAATAGTTACAAGGGACAGTAAATGTCTTTCGTAGTTACAACGGTAGAGTGTGTACCCGTGGTGACCAAGAGTTAGTGTAGAGGCGTGTCAAAGTTCCTGGTCAGGACAAGCGGGCTTTGATGCAGCTTCACCCGCCCTCGCTGCCCATCGCTAGAGTTCTGAGATCACAAGAGCTCCGCGTCTGGTCAGAGCTGCTGTATTTACCTTTTTATGGTAAAATTTCTCAAATTATGCTCGCTTCTGACCAGAATTTGTCAGGAAATTAAAAAACCTGACCACTTGAGGAACTCAAGATAACAATCACAGGAAATCAGAGTCTGGTCAGGTTTGTTATATTTACCTTTTTTGGTGAAATTTGCCATTTCGACCTGCTTCCGAGCAAAATTTACTCAGGAAATGAGCGGCCTGGCAATTCTGTATTTGGTGTATCTATCGAAAGTAAATATATGCAGCGAGAGAACACGGAAGCCCATTTATCACGGATATCTTAAATTTGACAAAAAATTCAACTTAAGAGGTAAAATAACGAAATATTAGACTTATCAGCTACTTTACATATATGTTTTGTCATGCACCACTTCTCTTGACTCTTTTGAACATAAGACTATGCTGTAACAGAGGACGTTTTATTGCCATCAAGATATATACATATTATTTTGTTCATTGAATTTTAAAATGCTTAAGAGCTAACACCAGGACGCAATGACGGTTACCCTCGGTCAAGCCGGGACCCATTTCCGATCCCTGAGAAGAATTAAGGCTCCTTTTCCCGAAGGGGAGAACTGCAAAGCTGACATTACTGAGATTCGAACCTGCGATTCATTTCATCAAAAGCTCTGCCTCTTAACCATCCGGCCACAGAGACCACTCGTAAAAATGACACTTCAGTCAATGTATATTCCGTCAACTCGTATTCAAGATACAGTTTTGAAAAACAAGTGTATATTGAACCTTTATGAAAAAATCGTTCAGAAACACCTGCGCAAGAAGAAGTGTCATCGTTTCAGAAGTGTAACGAGGTCAACGAGTACGGTCGGGAAATGTCAAAATTGTGCTATCATCAGGATTTGTGGATTAATAATGCGAGAAATTATTGTTCGTGCTCGACATTCAGAAATTGGCTGGCAGAAAAGTGTGGCTGAGTTATTTTATTCTACTATAATTTCTCGAACAAGAAATACAGTCACTTATGGAAATTTAAATTTATTCATCATTGCATTCTCTACAGCAACCCAACTGTTATAGAGAATTACAATAGCGTTATGGCTAGTTAACTTACGTGTGCAGGAAAAAAGTGAACATGAGGACCACAGCAGCAGCAGGAGCATTTGCAGCCCTGCTGGCGGCGCTCGTTGGGGTGCTGCTCGGAGGCGGCTCGCCCTCATCAGCGTACGGCGAAACTTTCCACAAGGTTAATAAATTTATTAGTTTATGTTAATATGCTAATAGTAAATAATTTTCATGTTAGTATATATATATATTTATTTATAACTATTAATTAGTTAATGAATTAGTAAATTCATTTATACGTTAGTCATAGTTAGTAAATAATTTGTTAAAATGCTAATTTACTTGTAAGCATGTTATTATTTACTAGTAAATCTCTAAATAGTCATGGCTGACTGAATTTTCAATGTTTAGAAATTGGGTGAGTCATTTCACAAGGTGAGGAAATTTCCTAGGATGATAATTTAATTGTCGTATCTGAGTGATTTTTGAATGTTTCGTAATCAAGTAATCCCAGGAGACATATATGTAGGGATGTTTTATACCATATGTTTTATTTTAGTCTCAAAACTTTCAAATAATGCCGCATTGCTCGATTTTCCATGCATCTCGACGTTTTGATTCAATTCCAATTATCACTTTGCAATTCAAAAAGAAAATTCAAAAATCATGTTCAGAAATCGTGCAAAAAACTGTTCAAGATGCACAAAATTATTAATTACGTTGACTTGAGAAATAAAATACGACATTTTAGTCTGCAACTGCGCCATATTGGGTAATCATGCAATATGAGCTGAGATGGGCACCTATGGACACCGTGTGCTTTTATTTATATCAAAGTAATCCCAACTCTTATTTCATCTAGAATAACGTCTACGCCAACTGAGATAACCAAGGCTACTTTAGTCTTCTTTTTGAAGTATTTATGCCCTTGTAATTCATTAACCCGCGATGATGAACGTCGTCTACCCATAAAAGTGCATTAATTTCGATAACGACTGATATCCTTTTAAGGAACGCCTTCAATTTTTGCTTTAGAGT
Organism: Platorchestia sp. MABIK; assembly: GCA_014220935.1. NCBI lineage: Eukaryota > Metazoa > Arthropoda > Malacostraca > Amphipoda > Talitridae > Platorchestia > Platorchestia sp. MABIK. The sequence continues at coordinate 20,060 of JACJUY010011558.1, forward strand.
TAGGATTATCCCTGGTTTGCATTTGAAAAGAAACATTTCAGAAACGCAATGTTGGTCGACTTGAAAAGATAGGGAGAGCTTCAGTTAATCTCTTTTATTTCCAGATGAGCGTCATTGATTGCCACTCAATAGGTTGTACAATCGTAGTATGATACTTTCATGAATATTCACAAAGCATTAATTACATGGAATATGCATTTAATTTTGTACATCAGAGCTATCAGGCGTCCAAGTAACGTACAACCTGAAATGCTTAAAAATTTAACAAATGGATCTATTATTATGAAATTCTGGAATTTTGTACAGCTTGCTCAAATATGTTTCCATATGTTGCTTGATGCTGTGTGAATAAAGATCTGTTCCTTCACATATGTGATTCGAAAATTCAAACCACAGATTTTCTTCCTTAAACAAACATTTTTCATCAGTGTGTGCTGTAATTTTGCAACAATTTTCAAAGTACTTTAATTGAATTATTTTCTATATTTATATTTTCACAATAATACAGCAGCATCAGATATCCAATTAATTCGTTATCTCGACCATTTTAATGTGGTCATGCCAGACGTCATCAGTACATCGAGTCAAATGTCTAGTCATTCTCTCTAATCACAAACACTCGACCAACCAACATTAACTTTGTGTTCGACTTCCGAAGTTTGGGCTGGCGAGGGAGTCACTCTACGAGAGCAAGTGTCCTCCGGAGGTGGTGGACATTTCGTCCATGACCAAACTCACCGGCAATATCCAGTGTCAAATTCAGTGCATCTCAAAGCCTAGCTGCACCTTCTACTCCGTTAAAGGTATCGATTGATGCGGAATCAAATAATGTCCAAGTTCACCAAACATCTAAGTTAGAATTGTGCAGATTTTTTTGTGTCTTTTCACTTTAGTTAATTTGACCTTGTAATGTCCAAGTTTTTCAGCGCATGAGTGACGTATTGTATTTTATGTCTATTTACGTAGTAGTAGAATATTCATTGACCGTGGGAAAATGAACGGAACTTTAAGACTCCTGGGTTACAGATAGAGATACAGACATAAGACAGTGAAGTCTCCCTAGAAAGGTAATCTTGGATTTTTGTAAGGCACGGCTTACGTGTTCATAAATGCAGACCCTGATGGAATAATTCCTGCAAAAACCGAGATTTCATAGAGGAAAGTACGCATGAGCAATAAAATAATCGAATGAAACATACGACTTCTTTTCTTGACTGTAAAGTAGTCTGAAGAAATGACAGCCCTTTTGGAATTGAATATAGTACTTTAGCTAAGACTAATAATATCTCATCAATATTTTGTAAGACAAGCATGTAGCTAATAAAGAACTAGGGAATACGATTTTTTCAAGCAACCGAGCAGCATGACAACACATACAGTGGGGGTAATATAATGCACGTTGATTAAATCACCAGATTTCACATTTCTAAACCACTTGCATTTACGAAAATTGGATTCAATATAAACAATAGGAAATTAAGGTTAATAGTATATCTAAAACCCATGAATATTTAATAGAATAAAGATACAAGAACATGTAAAATAAATCCGTAAACAAAAGTTTACAATGCCCGACTTTTTTCTCGATTATTAAAATTATTATTTTATAAATTTTAAATCCTACATTAAAATTATTGTAGGATTATTCCAGAATGCTCTAATACGTTCTATTATTTTTCAACTGAGCTTTCATCAGCATTCATCTCTAATTGTTACACACGCATTCGTTCTGAAAGGTCGTAAGCATGGATAAGAATGACATCAGCCAAGATACATACATTAATACTTCGAGCACAACCGTTATTATTAATTAAGGCTTCGAGACATCTAGAGTAGTTCCCTAACAGCCTTTTACAAGTTTCGGGTGTACTCTTATTCCATTTTTCAATGCAAATTTCTTTTTAGTTCAGTGATGTTTTTAGGATCTCTCTTCTGAATTTTCAATTTCAATTCCCTCCACAAGTTTTCGATCGGATTCATGTCCGGGGATTGACTTGGACTTTCCAAAATGTTCATCTTCTTCAACCTCAACCATTCCTTGGTTTCGTTTGAAGTATGCTTTGGATCGTTGTCTAGTAGGAAAATCCATCCACGTTTTAATTTTAACGAACGAGCTGCAGGTAGGAGTTACTCTTCCAATATTTCGCTATATTTCCTGCCATTCATGGTTCCTTCAATGATGTGAAGTTTATCTACTCCTAATGAGCTTAAACATCCCCATACCATGATTGAGCCACCTCCAAACTCAACAGTGTGCGTGATGCACTTTGGTTTGTACTCTTCGTTTTGTTACCTCCCAAGCATGGTTTAGGCTGTTTGTTCCAAAAAATTCGATTTTGGTTTCATCTGACCACAGTACTGGGTTTCAAAATGCTGCTGGCTTGTTCAAATGGTCGTTGGCATACTTCAGCCTGGCCTTGACATGACGTTTTTGGAGAAGAGGTGTCCTACGAGCGGTGCGGGCTCGAAGACGAGTTCCCAGCGTAGTGCCCTGCTGAAAGAGTGTTTGCTGGCTTCGATTCCAGATGCCTTGAGATCACTTTTCAATTCTTCATAAGCAGTTTGAGGCCTCTACACTGCTGTTGGGACAAATTTTCGAGCAACACGGTCGTTAATCTTCCGTGGACGGCCAGTTCGAGGCTTCTCGAAAGTCGTATTCCGGCATTTCTACTTATGGATTATCGTTCCAACCGAGGCTGTTGGAACACACAGTTACGCGCATATCTTGCGATATCCCAAACCTTCATGGATTAAACCTTCAAACCAATACGTTCGCGAAGGTCTTGGCTGATGTCCTTATTCTTACCCATGCTTACGACCTTTCAGAACGAGAGTTGCTGTACCAATGACACGTTATTGGCGATGAATGCTGACGAAAGTTCGGTTGCCAAATTATAGAATGTATTGGAACATTCTGAAATAATCCTACAATAATTTTAATGTATATTATCGAGAAAAATGTAGGGTGTGGTAAACTTTTGTTCACACGTTTATTGTGCGTTCCCTCAAATTTTTTCTCTTAAATGCTTCTTGGTTATTGATTTATTATTATCCTTTTTAAACTATTGTTTATATATAGTCCAATTTCCGTAATTGGATGGGGTTTAGGAATGTAGAATATTGCGATTTCATCACCGTGTATTATTTTGCTTCACTGTGTGCAAAATGATAAATTTATCATTCCTGTAAGTTATCATTCCATGATAACTCGTACGTTTAGTAAAGATGTTTGGATAATTTAGTAATTTTTTTCGTTTTTTCGTTTATGATCTACAAATGCTCATGATCTGAATTACCAAAACTCATACTTTAGGCACAAACATTAATATTTTATTAACTTTGATTTACAAATACTCATATTATGGTCCCAAAACCCATTCATGATTTACGAATACTCATTATTGCGGTTCAAATACTCGTATATGATGTAAAAATTATCATGTTTGGGGGTGCAAATATTCATTTTTGAAGTTCAAAAGCCCATACATGATGTTCAAGTACTCATTTTTAGAGTACAAAAGCTCTTACCTGAAGTACAAATACTTAAATAGGTACACGCTGTTGGCTATGGAGTTTTGAACTGGACTCGAGCTACCACACAGCGGACTTTGGATCAGCAACCACCGTCGCCTACAAGCCAAAGCCTAGTTCACCTCCACCACCGCAAGATATTGCCCTCGGCAAACCCGTTGCCGCTGAGAGCACGTTTCCTGGATACGATGCAGCTATGCTGGTGAGACGAAACTCTGTCGTTTCCTAGAGACGATGTTGATTTCATGGTGGGACAAACTCTGTCGTTTCCTGGATATGATGTGGCTATGCTTGTGAGACAAAACTCTGTCGTTTCCTAGATATGATGTTGCTATACTGGCGAGACAAACTCTGTCGTTTCCTGGATGCGATGTGACTATACTGGAGAAATAGTTCTTTGTCGACACTGTCGATAATTTTTTTCAAACAGCAGTAGTGATTACATTGCATCGTGGCTCAATCTTGCTATCAGAACTCGATAATGAGACGAATATTTTCTTCAGTTTTAAACTGATAAGAACTGGTATAAAATAATTGTGTTCCTGAAATATCAACCAATTTCAGCCTCTTATGATAAAAATTTTACATCATAATAGGTGGCTGATTAACCCTGGCGTTAAATGAATCACTAAGGGTAAAGAGTTGGAACTTTGTGGAGGAATGAGCCCGATGTTACCACTACAGTGAGCCATGTCTTTCTACAATGAGACTTCTCTCAATCTCTTCCCTTGTAAGTTCCACTCAAAATTGTTTGAATTGGAAAATATCATAGTATAGCCACATCCCGCCGAACTTTCAATTCAAGCCCCTGATTTTGAACAGAATATGACTTTCGAACACTAAATTCATACCCCATTTTGAACAGAATGTGACTGCCGAACATTAAATTCAAGGCTCCAATTTTGAACTGAATTGGACCGTCGAACATTAAATTCAAGTCCCAACTATGAACAGAATAGGGCCATCGAGCACTAAATTCAACCCCAATTATGAACAAATTAGAACCGTCGAACACTAAATTCAAGCCCCAATTTTGACCGGGATAAGACCGTCGAACATTAAATTTAACCTCCAAGTTTGATCAGAGTAGGACCGTCGAACATTAAATTCAAATCCAATTTTGAACATGGTAGGACCATCGAACATTAAATTGAATAGAATAGGGCTACATTTTAATGAACTCTTCTTTTCTTTCGTCAGACGTGGGGCACCTTTTGCTTCCCCATGATGGAGGACTGCTTCTGTACAAAGAACGGAGATTTGAGGAAAGTTCAGGTGGACTTGCAGGGAGAGTATTTTGTCTCGAAAGTGGCCCTAACGTCATCCATCACCGAAGACTGTAAATTCTTCCCTGAGATAACGATCTGGGTACGTGGGGGACTGGGGGTGAGATCTGGGTAAGTGGAGGACAGGGGGTGAGATCTGGGTAAGTGTGGGACAGGGGGTGAGATCTGG
>JACJUY010011560.1:9875-25037 GCA_014220935.1 Platorchestia sp. MABIK
TGGCTGGCACAGTCTTATGTCGGGTACTAAGCTTAATACCGGCGTGTGGTTCGTTGACCGTGGCATGTGTATGAGAGGCGTGTCAATGCATTATTTCCAAATCTCATTTAAGATTTATGCAAATGGCGTTTTATAGCACATTAAAGTTTGTTGCTGAAATGATTGAATTTTTAGGGAAATGAGTGATACGCATATTTAATATCCCAGCAGTGAGTGTAGAACTGGGATTTCTCCTGAATCTTGCATATCTGGCAAGAAGCCTTATGTTGCGATGTTGATTTATAAAATCAAATCTAACTAGAAAACCAGTATTCCTGTACAGAACTCCGTGAATCTTCCTAAGAAAAAGTTATTAAGGGTTACTCTGTTGATTTTCAAGGCTCCTTGGTTTATGCACGTGCCTTAAAGTTCATTCATGCTAGGTGTTGAGAGGGGCGCATAAAGCGTACACTATGTACGAACTACTTACCCGAAGGACGAAATGACTCACTCACTGTAGCAAATTTAAGTTGTTTCTTCAAGGCAGCTAGCATGAGTTGGGAGTTTTTTCTGAACAAATATAAATTCTGCATGTAGTGAGTTGCTGTTTAGATGTGGGAGCTTCTGTTACTTGACTAAACACCATTGCATCGATCTTTAAAATGAAAGTAATACCATTGTGTTGCTTTAAAATGACTTCAATACCATTGTGATGTATCAAAATGATAAAATTACCATTGTGATGCTTCAAAAGGACTTCAATATCATTGTGATGTTTCAAAATGCTTCGCTTCAATATCACAGTGATGTTTCAAAATGACTTCAGTACCATTCTTATGTTTTAAAATAACTTCAGTACCATTGTGATGCTAAGATTGCGTCGTTTTTAAGCAGTGGTGCACAGCGAAGCCTCTGCAATCGTCAAGCTGCGCACAACTCGGCCGCTTTTCCAAGCGTACGAGTTCGCTTACAACCTCCTGGAGCGCGAGTACCTGCCTCTCTTCATGAACAGTCACATGGTTAGCGACCAATTCTGCTCTGTTTCCTAGTCTAGTTCAGTTTCTGGGTGGTCAGCTATGGACTGAACTATGGTGGTCAGCAGCCACGTGGTCAGCTATGGAGCCTGTGTTTTTTCCGCTTCTAGTTCAATTTTTGGCGTAGGGACTGGTGTGTATTGGAGTCTACGTGTCTGTTTCTTTTATTTTTATGTAATTTTTGTCAGTTTCTTGCTAGAGTTAAAATATCTGATCAGCACCGACGTTGTGTTTCAAGATCCTAGAGTTATTAGAGCGTCCGAGCACCGCAGGTAACTTGTAGGAAAAAGAACTTGTGCTAAGAGTTTGCTTGTGTGATGTTAAACTGTAGGTTCCATTCTCTTTAGCTCTCTTCTAATAGTGGTTAGGGAGAGGAACAGGTGAGAGGCAACTGTGTGCGCTTAATCTATTAGGGTTTATTAATTACTTGAAGTTATAAGTTGAATCAAATGCTTATACCTACGTTGGAGACCTTTCACGGTTATGAGTAACATAGAGGTGTATATCAACTACTCTTCAAGTTGTGCATTTATAGAAACGCAGTCGCAGAAAAAAATATTATTGATGAAGCTTCGTATCAAACGTGCGCACACCACCTGAGCTGGTACCACTGTACTGCTCTATAAATCCACCACTCGGCATATCTTTTAGTTCACTTTAGTCCCAGACGCCGAGAAGGTTCAGGAGCAGAAGCTCCATCTCGAAAAATCACCAAGGATGAGAGTGTAAGACCAGGTGTTGCTACTTCGGCCTCTGAGTTCCGTTTGCGGCGATTGAAGTAGCGGCGTTACTTATATACTTCTCCTGCAATTGGTATCGGTGATACCGGGAGGAGAAGTGGGAACTTTTTATTGAAAAAATTTACCTCGAAAAATATTAGTATTAATGAACATAAATGGACTAGAATTGAGATTTGAGGAGTAACTAAGGTAAGGCACTACACGAGTTTACTTTGGCGTCACTCGACGTCCAAATGTTTTGTACGTTCCTTGTCATTTTTCTCCGGGATTCCTCCCCGTAAGTCGTTCGTGTCGATTTGAAATAATGAAGGCACTTCCTCTTGCATTTTTTTTTCAGCTACGATCGTTTGATTGTATTTTCCAAGTGATTTATTTTGTGGAGCACCGTTTGATTTTTCTAAAGTAAACTTAGTATTTTCAAGAGTAGGATTTTTTCATATTTGTCGCAATGATCGGATCAGATTATAGTTTAGTTCAAGCTTCCTCTTCATAGTCAAAGCTGAAATAAGATTATTTTGTTTATTCTATTCATAAACCAAAGTTTTCTCATCCCACTCGTTAACATTTTAATCATAGCTAACCTAGCTTTCATGAGCTCACCTTGGTAAAACATTGATCTGTATAGCTGCTTTTTTGATTGAAAAAGCTAGCGCTGATTTTTTTCAGCTTCTCAATGTCGTTTTAAGACGGGCAATTTTTTTCCAGTATTTCGCCCACCTGTGCGGGTCCCGCAGCTCTCAAGTCTGCCAGAAGACGTCAAGCAGGTTAGTTCCTCCTCGTGCTATTTAAAGTCATACCTTCATAATCGTAATAATCTTTGTTTCCACACACACAACTTCCAACTTCATTGAAAATTTGAAAACTGACAGTTCGTGTAAGAATTTGTATTTCTGCCTGATACATTAACTCTGCCAAAAATCATATTTTCATATCTTGTGTATTGAATAGAACGTAATAAATACAGACAAAAATTCACTGTACATCTGATCAAAAACTCTACAATATCTTTAATAAATTGAAGGGACCACGTCTCAATAGTGTCATTCTATTATAATTCGTTAGTGGCTTTATTTGTTTCTTACATCATTTTAATTTATAAGAGTTGGACCCCCACTCTACCCCTGCCCTATCTATATCTAATAGGAGTTTTACCCGTGCTATACCTATACTTGTTGAAAGTTGAACACTTGTTTTACCTGTACCTCTTAAAAGTTTCAACTCTACTTCTGCCTATACCTGCTGAGAGTTAGATCCTTGTTCTACCTATGTCTATTGGAAGTGAGACCCTTATTCTACCTATACCTACTGGTGGTTAGACCCTTTTTCTACCGATACCTAATGGAAGTTACACCCTTGTTCTATCTACACGCATTGAAATTTGGGCCTTTGCTTTACCTATACTTAATGAAATTTTACCCTTGTTCTACTTAGATCTACTGAAAGTTGGACCCTGTTCTACCTATACCTACTAAGAATTGGACCTCGTTCAGATATTTCATTAGATTTAGGCCGCTACTCTAACCTGATATTGCTATGAGTTGGGTCTTTGCTCTATCTATCCCTACTTAGTCACACTCTTGCTCTATTCATATCTTAGAAGTGTGGAACCTTCACTTCACCTCTCCCTACTAACCATCACATTATGCGCCAGTGCCAGCTACTAACAACCTTCGTTTGTACGCTATGCTCGCTTGCGGACTCTAGACACCGCCGTACTGACTCCAGCTCCTCCGCCACATTCTCGCCCTTCAAGACACGCATCAGCAGGATCCAGGTGCCTCTCCTCGCACTATTTCTCTGCCTCGGGCAATGGACTTTTGTTTTACTGGATCCCGTGTATATTTGTTCCCTGTGCTGGAGTACTGTGCTTCTTCAGATCGTGTGGTTTGAAATCCATCACACTATTTCTCTGCCTCGGGCAGTTGTCTTTTGTCTTACACGGTCTCGTGTATGTTTGTTTCCTGTACTGGCGTACTGTGCTTCTTCAGGTCGTGTGGTTTGAAATCCAGTTCACGTGTCTCCGTGAAGCACTGACCTCGAGCAAAAAGCCATACATTTGGGGCAGAGTTTGGAACGGTGTTGCCATTCCGTCAGTGTAAATATCTTGAGACTGCGTCACGGCAGCGTTCTGGGAGAAGTGATTTGTGTTGACCGCCTCAGCTTCTTATTTTATTTCTGCTGGACCTTGTTTTCGATAACGTTGCATCATCCTATATCTAAATGTTGTCTTTGTATTGTGTATGTAATTGCTTGTCATTAATCAGCAGTTTTCTTTCTTTTTACCAGTTTTTCTCGCTTGTCTTCTATCAAGTTTTTGTTTTGCGTGGATTGTTTCGTTGTGAGCTGATTTAAATTTGTAATTTGAAGTTTAATTTTCTCTATGGTAGTAATTTACATTATTTTCTCGTTCTGTTTTCTACATGGAAGCTTGCCTGAATTTGCCTTGATGTTCCCCTTATATTTAGCTTCTATTGCGTGTACGACATTGTACTCAATTTAGCTGCTTTCTGATTTTATATTTAATTATAATCTTCTCTTCCAGTGCTACGCATCTTTTCGCGAAGTGAACTTACCTCATAAAATATTAGTTGTTTTATTATTGATTTTAATCCTTGTTCATGGATTAAACTGAGATACTTATGCATGTTTGCATTCTGCTTTGCCGGCAACGCAGATCTTAAGGTTTCATTTTGACATATTTTCGGGTAAGCTATGCTTTCTTTCTTCTTTATTTTTCTCCCATGAAAAACAGACCGCATAGTGATTTCAGGCAACTATGTCTTGAGGAAATTGAAACCTCATTATCATGTTTTCCAATTTTTATCTCGAGTTCTCAGTTGTCACCGACGAAATTGTCTTCTAAGTGACTAAGGGGAGTAAATTCATCAATCTATTTGTTATATCAATCCATTTGTCATAGATCTTGGGTTTCAGTATTTTTTATTTATTTTCATATTTTGTCTACATGGATTTTCCTTAACATAATTTAATATTTTATTTTCTCGGGACGTACGTGTAGGTATTTCTTTGTTTTATTTGTATCTTATGCAGTCACTTGCATGATTTGTTCTGAGCACTAGTGTTCCATGGTTTTTCATATTTTTTTGTTACAGCGTTTTAGCATTCATAAGTCGTCGTTTAGTTTCGTATGGAGAAATGGTAAGTTTTCAAGTTAGTAGATCAAAATATTCTGAACGCGGGAATAACACGTTGGTAGCTCGCCTGTGGTCACCGATGAGATTTCCATAATGCAGTTCACCCACTGATGGTCACTGAGGTTTTTTTATACCTAATCATAGCCAGATAACGCTACTTTAATATTATTTTATCCGTTGATAGTTGAACGTTGAAATGAAATTTAATTGGAATTTAATTCTAAATTTCAGTTTAATCTACCACAGTTAACGTGTTGAATGCGTGATTTGATGGAGCCCTTGTCTAATATGCTAAGATATACAGGGTGGTGCAGAAAGAACGCATGGATTTCAAACTTTTATAATTATACTAGTTATTGTAACTAGTGTAATAGACAAGCATAATTGGCCATTCCACTCCCACCACTAGTACATCGCAAGTCAAATCCTTCGTTCTTTTAGCGCCACCCGATATTCAAGTTTGGGCGCGTGTGGTGGTTCGTGTGGTCAGATCGACTAATGTTCAGCGACCTCAGAACCAGGCGGAGGTATGTTAAGGAGATAAGGTTGTTACAAAGATTTTTATTTCATATGTAATTTTTTGACCTTTCATTTGCGTGTAACATTAGTTCATTGCCAGTTTTTTGTTTCTTTGATCTGAAGAGGTAAGAGTCCAGCGGAGACCGAGGCTGCGAGTAACGCCAGCACCCACGACTGGTCTCGCAGCGCATCTCTACATCGTAAGGACAGTACATCTGAGCAAGGCAGGAAATCGTCAGCGTTTGGTCACGCTCGTAGCTCAAGTTATGGCGGGAATTTGTCGACGTTTGACCGCAACTCCGCAGCTCTCCACTCGACGCGTTTGGAAGCAAGCGCTGTCGCGTCAAACACAAACCTCCCAACTTCAGGCAGCCACTTCGAAACGTTGGATCGTATCACTGCCAGAAATTTCGGTTCCTTGAATCTTGCTGGCACGAGGTATTCAGCTTCCAACGGCTGCTTGTACCGAAGTTTCAGTACCGAAAATACAGATACTCTTGGGCTAAGCGGTGATGAAACAGATTTCAGTGGGGGAAACTCATTGGAGAAAAAACGCCTATTAGAGAGCACCAATCTCGGTGACAGCTTTGGGGGTGTGAACAAGAGCAGCACGTCAAACAGTAACACGAACAAGAGTTCGAAGACCAGTAGAGGAGTTGTGCAGAGAGTCGGTAGTGTAGGCAAAACTCTACGTACTTTTGGAGCTTCCATGATGCTCAAACCTCAGGTCGTTGCCGGAGATGAAGACTTATCCTCCGTTTGGTCTGCTGGGAATTCCGAATTTTACGTAGGTGAAGCCACCGAAGAAACCGGATATTCATCTACGCAGGTAGGGCTTGTTGGTTGTTTTTGGATTGTAGCTTTCAATATGAAGCACTCTCGTGCTGTAAAACGTCTTTGTTGCGGATAGGGAGGCTTTAAACTAACGTCTAATGTAATTTACTGGGCTGGCTCATCATGAAGCTCTTCAATAACAACGGCTGGGTTGCGGGCTTCCTATTACTAACGGCATGAAAAAAGAACGAATCAACTGCCTTTTCTCCTTGTGCGAACGCAAGTAAATTCAGAATGTTGCGAGACTTTTTCATGTTCAATTGTTTCCTCTAATGGTTCTAGCTGTCAACATTAAGCAGTAAATATAAAAATAATAGACAGGAAACAATGCAAATCTAAACATTTTTCCTAGATTAGTTGTTTATTTTAAAAGTTATTAATACCTGGTATCGGGACTGACGTCTTTGCCATAAACTTATATAAAGTGGCTGTTACCTCCATTGTCCCGTGGAACCGGCAGAATCCTGAGAAACTTCATAGCTTAGAAATATTATGTGTACTTCATATTTGCTGTTGCCATGACTCGGTTTTAAGTCAGCATCAGTACCTATTTTCCAGCACAGTTGACTAAAATTCTAAAATTCCGATTTGACTCAAATTCCGGTGGTCATTTCAGGAGGTCAAGCAAAAATGGTAATATGATCTAATTTAAGCAACTCATTAACAACTTTTATCTTGTTTCATATGGTTGAAGTATATTTCAACTTTTGAAAATGTAGACGTTTGGGAAGATCGAAGATGTATTAATTAAATGAATTGTAAAATCAGACGAGTCAAATTTTGCTGTGGTCTTCTTCTATTAATTTAATGATGTCAGGTATGGTCAACAAACCATTAGTTTTGATGGTACTAGTTATTTACGAGGTGTGAAACGGAAAGCAATAGTGTATTACGAGTAATCCTTTTACGTCACAGAATGTACAATGAAAATATCATAAATTTTCTTATCTGGAACAGCGAGATGCTCTAGAAAAATATAATTTGCACATCCGTTTATTCTATAATTTATGTGAATGCACTGTCCGAGGTTCAATTTTTTACGTCATGATTTCAAAGTGTTTTTTTTAGTTCTCTGCTTGTATCCAGCATTCGATCGTTCTCCATCTATTTGTATTAGCAGTGGCACGTGCACGTCCTATGCATGACTTTATCTTACGGTAAGTAGAGCTCTTAATGTAAACGATTGTCGGTGTGCTGCGTGTCGATTTCTCCTTGCTTTTTATTGTCTTTTTTGAGTTGTTTCCGTTAACCACAAGCTTACAAAAGTAACCTTTGAGTTTGGGTTAAAGGCAAAGCTTCCAGCGAAAATTTCATCCGAATGGACTTCAAATAACGTTGAATAATTTTTATCGTTCTAAGGCAGCACGCTAAGTTGTCCCTTAGCTCTTAAGCGCACTGTATTTAGCCATGTTCACTGTTGATGTACAGTATCTAACTTTCGTTGGGCATTTTCTATCATTTTTAGTTCCAACCCTGAAATTTACCTCGGATTCAGGTAGCCTGTCAGGTTCAGGCAATGGGCGTCAAGACCTTGAGGCAATTAAGGCAATTTACGTCAAGACTTTAAGGATTTAGGGCTGAAATTTAGGGCCACTGAAAAGAAAGATGTCATCAAAAAATTAATTCGCCGAGAGATGGCCACTGCCATCGCAATACAACTAAGTTCGTCGTCCGTAATTATCTTGACACCAATAGTGCTAGATGTGAACTAAGATGTTACACAAAATGATTGTACAGTCTGTAGCATTTGTCAAATAATTTGCGCAATCATGTTGCGCAAATTATTTATACGTTTAGAAGGCCCCTTAGGGTTTGATCTCCGTTCTAAAGTTAAGCTGACGAAGTTGGCATTCTACCATTCTGTTGTAGCTCGATCTCTAGCATCCTAGCTTAGTTCGAAACAATGGTACATTACGACATTAGGATAGCATTAGTACCTAAGCATTATTGAGATTGAACTCTTCTATTCGGCTAAACTTTTTTAAATGCATCTCCGATAGATGCGAAATCTGTTCTACGTATCTCTATGCGAGATCTCGTGCATTCCGCTGATGGCTTCAGAATTGCCATTGCTGTCATTTATGATATGAGCATGCAAATTGTTGAGCGACGTGGCTTCTGTCTCAATACGGTCGATCCTCTTGTTATACGACGTCGTTTTATGCGAACCTCACCTCATACGGATACAAATTAATGCCTGGAATTCATCGAATACAGTTCTTGATTCAAGTTATGAGTAACTGGGAGAAATTATTATCCGTATAAGTTGAGGTTCATATTAAATGATGTATAACTCGAGAATTTAGGTTCATACATTATTATTATTATTATTATTATTATTATTATTATTATTGTAACTCCTCAGGGAAATACAACTATTGTATCTTTGCGAATTAGCATTATTAAGGGAAAATGTGTGGGGGGCTCGAGCTGAGAGTTAGGCAGGCCTTCTTTTTGTTGAAATGAAATGTATTTTTTTGTTAAAGGACCACCTGTTTGCGGTTCACTGCTGTCCTGTTTTTCAGAACCTACTACTGTCATCTTCAATTTTTATCCTGTTTCATAAGCTTCTTTCTCAGCTTACTGTTTTTATCCCCCTTCTGCATAGATTCCGCGTTCTCTTATCTCCAAACTAAATGGTGCCTTCCTCTCTTTGGAACGCTTTTATTTTTGCAGTTAGGGAGGCTTAAATTAACATCTAATCTGAGGTTCTCATAAGATGAGGTAAAGCGGGAGAATCGACTGGACGCATTGCTGTTGCCAGGACGAAAGCTCGTCACCCCGTGGCGGACGGAGAGGCTTGGAAGGCATCACCTCAGGGAGCTACCGAGACCTCAGCGCCTGGAGGGTCACCATCCCGCGGCTCGATTACGTCCCTGACCCCAACACGCCCAGCAAGATGACCCACTTTTTCGTCATCGACGTCACGAGAATCGACGTCACCGGCGATGGTCGGTACCTTCTGACAACAGGTGGAAATGAGAACGTGATCTTTGTGATAGCCATATTTTTTAATTTTGGGCATTCTTGGAACAAGCTTCCAATTGTCTCACGCGCTTTGAAGATTCCGCGTTCCCCTAACTTCATCCTAAACCTTCCTCCTTCCTCTCTTTGGAATGTTTGTTCTGGTTAGGAAGGCTTAAATTAACATCTAATCTACGTAGATTAATTTAAGACACTTTGAAATGAAATGGTTTCATCAATATTTGGACGGATGTCGGGTGGAATTCGTTCAAGCTTATTATCGCTTTTAAGTGTCCGATGTTTGTCTATAAGTGCGCCTCAACACTGATGAAGTCTGTCGTAACGAAATATTTACAGCATTTTGTTGCCTAACATCATTGTAATAATATAAAACGATAAATCACTCGTATACACCTTCTATTGTTGTCAATCCTGGTTTGAGGAACTTCAGTGTCGTTTCCTTTCCTGGAGAGAACGATTGCAAGATCTGTGGGATATACCTCGACGGGAAATGTTCGTTGGAGGCTGAAAATAAATTATTGAACTTTTTATTGTGGGATAGTTTACTGAAGGTTTACTGTGGGATGGTGTTAAATTGAAGCTTTCAGGTGCATCCCACCTGTCATTTCTCTGCAGTATCAAAACTATTTTAAAAGAGGCGGTCTTGCTAATATCTATGTAGCTGTCGTGTTTTTCTCAAGTGTGAACGTTATTAGTTAAACGGCTGCATGTATGTTCAAATGGCGCCTTAGTTGAAAATTGTGCGGAATATTCTGCTGTAAAATGTTTAGAATCCGGAAATGTTACCAATCGCATAGCGAACATTAGCAATTGGTTACTAACGTGCTGCTTAAGACTTGAATTCAATAGAGCTAAAATTCCATCAATTCGTTTTGTGTATAGTTTCTTCTCGAGAGTTCGATTGACTTGAAAGGATCACTTTGTTTTGCAGCGGAAGGTTCAGAAGAGATTCACTGGGAGGTTCTACGAAGGTTCCACGAGTTTTACATCCTTGAAAGCAAACTTACGGAGTTTCATGGCGAGTTCCAGTACAACACGCTTCCGTCCCGGCGCTCTCTCTTCACGCCTTCACATGCCAGCGACTTCATGCTCACGCGCAGACAGGTAATTCTGGCTTGGTAGATCTGTGGCACGCCATCCTAAACGCCATGTCGTGTGGTGAGAAATTTTTTATCCACATTCATTTTAACTCGTTTACTCAAACTTCCTCTCTTTGTAACACCTAGCTAATTTAAATGAATTATACTAAACTAACTTGCGTAAAATATCTGCTCAAACTTGCGTCTATGAAGCAGTTCTGTTACTTTGATTCTTGTCAATTTTTTCGATTTTTTATTCATTCCGTTTACTGAGTACAGTTTGTATGACCAGTTTATTATCGTTGATTAGTTTCATGCAGTTTCATGTAATGTTCCGCGTATCGCTGGTTCAAAATCGTTATGTTCAGTTGATTTTTTGAGCTTCACTGATATTGCAGTACGCTAACTACCTACTCTGTCTTCTGGTGACTCAGATTTTCGAGGAATACCTGCAAAAGCTTCTGCAAACGCCAGCTCTGCGACGCTCGCAGCTACTGTTCCTCTTCTTGAAGTCGAAGGACGAGTTCACGACGAGCTTTCTGCCTGACGTGTCGCTGGGGCGCCTGTTGCGCGACGTGCCACGCAAGCTGGTCAAGGAGCGAGGGCAGCATCTCGAGCCTTTCATTGAGCTGTTCTTGCAGTCGGCGGGGCCTGCTCAGCCGCAACTGGGGCGCAAGAAGTAAGTGAGGGGCAGGCGATGGAGAATGTAAAAACTGTGTCACAGCTTGTAGATTGCCTGTGACTCTAGAGGAGGTTTGTTGTGGTAGAATGATGTATTAGGATTTGAGATTACTGATCGTGTCTCTAAGTGTCTCGGCTAGTGGATTTAAAGTGAAGGAATGGAGAAGGTTTTTGGTGTGGTAAAGCGTCGCGTCAGGAGTTAGAGTTAGTGATTGTTTCTTTAGGCATTTATTGCTAAAATTTACCTACTCTCAGAAAAGTTTTTGGATAGCCACTTTGAGAGGATTAGACTTTTAACAAAACTGATAGACTACGTAGTTTCTACTGTGACATCTCCTTGGTCATATCCTTTAGAATTAAGTAGTTTTGGGAGACATGCGTCGTAAATGTTCTCTACTCTATTAAAACGTGTGGGTTTTCAAAATTTTCCAACTGCGTTAATACCTCAATCTCTTTTTTCACTTTTTACAAGTAGGCGGAGAAAAGGTAGTAACTGAACAAAACCCCCCATCGATATTTTCAATTTTAGAAACTCTATTCTGGTCATATCGTTTTTTACGTATACCTGAGCATTAAGCGTTTTATGAGACTTGTACTCCTCAGATCGGAAAACCTGGAAGAGGCAACGGAGGCGTGCGAATCTCTGAACGGTACAGAGGAGCTGTACCCGCTACACACGCGCCTGTACGGGGACAACGCGAGGTCGCTGTCGCCTCCTCCATCACAGTGTCTCCCTACGCCTCCGCCTCCCGCTGTCTTCTCTGGCGCCGGCATAACGGAGATGATCATGTATATTGGTAGGTGGAGGGGGAGAGTACAGCGTCAGTTCCGTTAGTTGTGATTGCCTCATGTAACGCATTTATTGCAACTGAATTTACGTAGCATTGTGTTGTGCATGAGTTATGTTAAGGCAATCGCTTTTGCATAGGTCATTTGTATTTCATTTGAGTCTGTTTCGTGTTCGTTTTGAGTTTGTTCATTACTTCTTGCGTGCGTAATCCATACTGTTTATTGCTAACTGTATGTGAACTCATCCTCAACGTAAAAACATTTATGTGAATTAAAATTCAGTGATGATACGTATATTGATTTGGCATATTCCATTTTGACGAGTAAATGCGTACCGTGTGATATGCGTACATAGCTTATCTTTCACTGAAATTTTTTGTGGTAAGTAGTTGTATTTATTGTAGTTTTATTCTCCCAGGGGAATGAATAGGTATCGTCCCAAGCAAAAGGTTAGGTAGACCTTCCTCTTGAAATCGAATAGATTTCATTTTTATTACAGGCCATCTGTTTTCGGTTCACTACTGTCCTGTTTTTTTAGCCCGTTCAACTTTCATCATGTTTATGAACTTTTTTCTCAACTTACTGTTTCTATGTACCTTGTGCATAGATTCCGCGTTCTTTTAACTCCATGCCAAATGGTGCCTTCCTTCTTCCTCTCTTTGGAACGTCTTTGTAGCGGTTATGGAGGCTTAAACTAACATCTAATCTATAGTGGTATTCCTACATCATTATAGCATCTTCATGAACACGATGCTTTACACACACACAGGCGTGCGGGTGTACGGCGTGGGCCTGAGCGTAGTGCGGTGGCTGGTAGCACTGAACAGCGTGGTAGGCAGCACCATAGATGCCGCCCTCACCCTCCTCATCAGGCGGAAACTCGCCGCTGTTCTCACGCCGCTCAAAATTGTCAAGCTTATCCATCTTCTCAGAGGTGGGCGTCAAGTGGCTGTCCTTGTCAGCTTTTGTTTATACATTGCTCGCGTGTTTCAAGGTTTTCGTTTATGTGTTCTTGTTCAACCTTTAACTGCCAACGTGTCATATAATGACACATTTAACTGAAATGCTGAAATATTTCATTTCTTGTCGAATTTGTGCCCTAATGTGTTTTTGGGAGTTCACTGCCGTGTGGTAGTTCCGTTTCTGTTGATTTCGGTGACAACCTGATACCAGTGTGTCTCATAATGGGTGTTGTAATTGCGGTAAAAGTATTAATTTTTGACTATTGAGGGTTAATTCATTTTTGAAATGGAGTTATTCTTTTGTTTCCATTCATTCGAACTTAAGCCATCGCTGAAGCTTATTTTAACTCTAAATTTATGAAATGCAACTTCGATAGATGATAGGTTCGTACATGAATGTAGATTTCAATGGGACGGAACTGAAACATTGTCTGTAAAAAAATGCGCAAACTGTATCTGTTTAAAAATAACACAATTTGACGGTTTGGACCACTTCTTGGACTCGACTTGTAACTCTGCATTTCTGCTGGATTTTCTGGGATGGGTAACTTTTATTGGCTGAAGTAGGTTCCAGCTCCACATTGGGAGCGTCGACTACGGCTGAGATTGTATGCATCTTGAGAAATTCGCACCGCAAAGATAACATGAAAGTCTTGCATCTTTCGGAGTAAGGCCTTAGCGTGCCTGAGGCTCGACTTGAACAAAATTTGGACTCTAAATTTGTGTTCCTTAGTTGAAATACGATGATGAAAAATGTTTTGTGTGTGAATTATTCTACGGCAATTGTTGTGGAACACCAGAGGAAAAACTAATGACTGCCGATCATTCTATACGTTACTTAGCGTATTTTAGTTACGAGTTGGTCCAATTTTTCCGATAATTAGCAAGCTTTTAACGTAATTCTTTTAAAGCTTTGTAATTTATAAACTTGATTTCAGATATAAATAATATTAACAGACAGTCGAAGAATATTATATTGGTAAATTTAAAACTCATGCTCATTGCATCTTACGACACCGTGTGGAAAGGTGTTTTTAAATGACTAACGAGGTTTATTTCGAATGGAGTTATTTCACTGTGTGCCACTATGTTTCGATGCAAAATTTATGCTTCAATGTTTTAAAAACATGAAGTCATTTGAAATTATTTTATACAATGTGTAACATGTTATTCAGTATAAAATAACTAATCTATCTTGATTGTAATTAAATTATTTGCAGACGCCTTGGTAGAGCCCGGAGCTGAACGATCGGGTTCCGCTCGTCGCCGCCGGGAGTTGGAATTCCGCGCCGCGGTGCTAGGGCTGCTGCCTCCCTGGTTCACGCGGCTGCTGCTGGACGACGACAGCTACAAAGAGGGCGCCAACACCCTCGTTAATCTTTTCCAGCATCCTCTGCTCAACAAGCAGGTAAAATTTTTTTCTGGTTGGTAATTAAAAACGACGCATTAACAAATAATTTCACTTCTGGACGATTAGAATTTTGTGTGCGGTCTGGGTGGTAATTAAATACGACGTGGTAACAAACACTTACACTTCTGGGCGATTAGAAAGTGTAATGATCTAATAAATGAAAAGTTCCGCGAAAACTGTTCTACTAGCTTCGCTGGTTGCAATTATACTGACAGCTGGATTCCTGAGTTAGAAGTATGTCTTTACTTGCGATTCCGCTGGATATGTTGACGAGGTTGAAAAATTCTCTTATTATTTTGTATGTGAAGTTTCTAAGTGGGGAGAAAACCAATGCACACTACCACATAGTTAATTTTAATATCTGATCATTGGTTACAAAATAGTTGCAGTAAAGGACCCGCATCCGTGATTTAATGTTGATTGTATCAACACCTCTCATTATTATTATTACAATAGAGTTTAGAATAGATATAAAACTTCGATGTGAATTCTAACTGGTCTTTACGGTTCATTGACCTATGCTTCTAAAAATTGAAAAGTGTCGAACAATATTTCATCTCGCAGAAACAATGAACATCTTCCACTATAGGTTAGCAAATGCGCTCAAGGAGATAAAAATTAAAGAATTGAAAGTCTAATATAACTCTAATCTTTTTCATCAAATAAAAGCTGTGCTGGCGCTGGAATTACCCTTCTGTTCGATATTCAAGCGTTGAATTGTATTAGACATGTGAATTGAATTGTCTGAAAAGTACGTTATAGAATATCGAAACGTGTTTATGTTTATGCCCTCTAGTTAGCATTCATTAATATCCTATTCAGTGTTTTTGTAGCACATTCTTCAATCACACATTCGCTTTTAGACGCTTTTTCTCATGCATCCGTTAGGTCACAGTTGTATCTACACTGCTGAACTTTGAGTGGGTGGGTGGATGAGTGGGTGGGTGGATGAGTGGGTGGGTGGATGAGTGGGTGGGTGGATGAGTGGGTGGGT
>JACJUY010011564.1:0-25032 GCA_014220935.1 Platorchestia sp. MABIK
AATTTAATGTTGTGCTGAAGATTCTAAAATAATTTCGAGTGATTTAATTAGAAACACTGACAAGTTCTTGTTTTTGCACGTAATGCCGATTATATTCTGAAACTACCCAGATATTTTCTCTATTCCAAAAGGAAAGTAAACTTCATACCCAAAACCAACGAAAACACAAAACACACTTCATAAGCATGGCACTACACCATTACACATTAACGCTTGGGACGGGCAAAAATTCTCAGAAGTTCGCGAGCCAAATCAAAATTTAACAATGAAATCGACTAAAAAATACTCATAATGCGCGTCCTCACATTTTTAAATAACTGACGAGTTCAAAAAAACGGTTTCATGCTGACAGGCTGTAGGGAGTCTATGATCGATTTGAGGCTCTTGGTTTCTTGTGTTACATAATTTCAACAACGACTAGGGTACGGAGAGCTACTCTACAGTTACTCTACTTTGGCCTTCAGCTACACACAAACTCTCGCTTGGTTTGGTGAACACAGAGGCTCACAAACTTGTTTTATGGTCGTCTAAGAACAATGAATCTTCAACCTACGCTCGGTTTACTCGATCTAAAAACGATTCAGGTCATTTAAATCTCTTTCTTGTGACGTCTCAAAGGGATTCATTAAGCACACGACAACAAAGACCAGATAATAAAAGAAAATGAATTAATTGAAAACACAGACCTTGAGAGGGACGATTCTAAAAATGATTTGAGTCATTTCACTGATCATTTTTTCAATCCTGGAAAGGGTTAATCCGTTCTGAAAATTTTAAATTTTTCAATAATTCTTTTTACTTGCTCCTGGTAAATGATAAAATTTCTCATGTAGAGTTCTCTAGTCTAACATTGGCGAACTAAACACAATACTGATGAATCGTGGAAATTATAATGAAACTTATGGTAATGTTCATTTGTATTTACTCCTTTCCCTCTTAATACGTTGACGGCAATAGGTTGAAGTTCAAAATTTAGTGCAAATTAAGTCAGTTGTTGCACGCAATTTTGAAAATAGCAAACATAAACTGGATTATACTTTCATTTAGTATTGATTGATTATATATGAAAATTGAGTTTCTGACTATCAGTCGTTCAGTAACAGCATGAAAATCTCCTCCGTGACCACCGGCAGCTCCCATCGCGGTCAAAGTCTTGAGTATTCATGATCACGTAAAAAACTTTGGTCTTTCACTTCGCGCAAAATTAGTACAGGTCGTGAAGGGCGCTCTGTCGATGTATTGGCTTGTTCCTGTGAACTGTTTTATTATTTTTCATTGTGTTTGAAATAAAAGTCATTATTAGGACGAGCTATAATACCAACCTATTTACGTGAAACTTCGTGCGCTGCATGAAATAAAAAATAGCAGAGGTAGAACATTTAATCAGAGCTTTAAATTTACATGTTTTGCAATTTCACAAACGTGAGTGAAATTAAAAAAAAATGCATGATGAACTCACAATGAGGAACAGATACGAAAATCTCTCAACCACACAAAACACAACGTACTAATTACACTTGCAAGCTCTCTGGTGCATACATACGAACACATTGCATTTACGTCGTGTATAAAGAGATGAAGTAATATTCCAGTTCATAATATTTTTAAACGAAAAATTTATTTTCTTATAAAGTAATGGAAGATTAATAAAGTTCAGTTCATATTCAATGCGATTGTATGATGCTGCGTTTTGTCCCGAGCTATCATAGTTAGACGAGTCATTTGTAACTCTATTGGGGATCTGTTTGGTGCAAATGATTCCCGTAGACGTCACACTCAACTGCCGTGTCGTGATGTGAAACGCGTAGTGTCAGCGTCTGTGAAAGAAATGAGCTTCAAATGCCATGTTATAATATCAAACGCATAGTGTCAGCGTCTGTGAAGGAAATGAGCTTCCAATGCTATGTCTTGATATTAAACGCGTAGTGTCAGCGTCTGTGAAAGAAATGAGCTTCAAATGCCATGTCTTGATATCAAACGCGTAGTGCCAGCGTCTGTGAAGGAAATGAGCTTCAAATGCCATGTCTTGAGATTAAACGCGTAGTGTCAGCGTCTGTGAAGGAAATAAGCTTCAAATGCCATGTCTTGATATCAAACGTGTAGTGTCAGCGTCTGTGAAGGAAATGAGCTTCAAATGCCATGTCTTGAGATTAAACGCGTAGTGTCAGCGTCTGTGAAGGAAATGAGCTTTAAATGACGACCGTGGCGAAGGCATTCGAGACGTTAAGTCATACAACGCTGAAGATTACAAAGACTATTTCGTGAATTATTCGCAGCGGACATGTTACAAGCGACCAGCTGTTTGAGGACCACTTCACGGATTTTCATCATGTTCGTGTCCCTTATCTTGTGGTGTACATATACCTCATCACTTTTCATGGAGCTTCACAAGGCTACTGATCAGCTTTTTCATGTGACTGGCGAGTCATAAATGATATGTATGCAAGTACTGGTGACTTGCACCACACGAACAGATCAAGTTTAGACCGAAACGAAAATCCAGGTCTTTTGTGTTGCAAAAGTTGAAGGTTTCAAAGGTTAGTTCTACCCACAATCATTAGTTTAAAATTTAAGCTTAAATTTTCACGCTATGTTTCTTTAAGGAAAGTGTAGCTCATTTTCGGCCACTGCTGTTTTTTCATTAAAAGTGTCTATTAGGCTCGTATTTGATCCAACACAGTGTGATGCTGTATTGGTCGTGAACACTGGGACACATGTGCCTTTTGATACAATGGACTGTCACACAATAAATTTTTTAAACAGAACAAAAGAACTTACTTCAAGAGTCAAAACGAAAAATTTTGTACTTCAAATGTTCATCATAGAGTCAAGCATTTAGGTTATGTAGAGAATCTCCAAACTGTCAATTTGCCGCAATTTCGAAGAATCCGGACAAATTCCTTCCAATTTTCGTGTTTCAAGGACTGAAGCGGACTCGAAGCAAGGACTATTCCTCAAGCCTTCCTAAATACATTTTATTAGAAATATCCCAAGTATCAGTTGGTTAGCGTGCTCTAGAAATTTAAATCTATTCCAAATGACGAAATGTCAATTTCAAGGCTGTGTTTAATTATAATCGAATAAATTACCATCTCTGTCTTAGAGGACAAGAGTAAGTACTTGACTTGAAACATCTAAAGCACATTTCAGTCATCGCTATTCTGCTTGCCTTCCAATTCCAGATAAAATTTGAGAAAATATTCCTCCTTTCGCAAGCTCTTAATATATTTTTACTAGCGTTGTTTAAATTTCTCGACAGCTTTGAAATCTTCCAAATGATTCAAGAAATACGCAGAAATTCAAGGCTGTAAAACATGGTGCTGACCGCTCATTAAACTACTTTACGAGGCAACTGCTTTACTCACTGAAATGCAGAAAACACAAATGTTAAACAGAAGCAGAACGCCATTACAAACTTACGAAGGAGAATTTTCCATTTTCTATTCGCATGCATTTTTTTCTGGCAGCAGAAAAACGAATTTCTAAGTAGCTAAAAGAAAAGGTTTAACCATTGACCACCGATGACTGGAGAGAGCGGAAAATTTTTCAAGTCACAGGAATGTTCCAATGAAATATAGGAGAGTTTGTAAAAAGACCTATGCACTTGATAAGCTTTGCGTGAGTTGTGATTTTTTTATTGGAATGTGCCCTTGCATTATTGAGTTGTTCATGTCTACAGGTCTTTGTCAGCGTGCCAGTGCTGCTTGTTTGCGATAGCCACAATAATTAGAAAAAAAATGTTGAGTTAAGGAGAGAAAGATAATTGCTGAATTGATTACTGGCGCTCCATTTTTACTACCATAAAATATTGTGAGATTTTTACAGTTGTTCTGCTTGATTTATTATTGCTTGCAGGCATAAAACTATGAATTATGTTCTGTATAGATTGTGCCTGGCAAAAAAAAGCATTGGTTTGCACTGCAAAACCACTCATCCCACTGAGTCACTTACCGAAACATCCTGAAGCGTCAAATTCTTCAATTTTAAATAATTTAGAAAAACACATGAGTACGCTGTTATGAAATTTGGTGGCGTTGAAAACAGGAAGTCATGAAATGATTGATGGGTTACATGACTTCATGTAAATTATCCAAAAGTTTCGAATTTCTGTTTTCTGTTTCTAAAACAGCATTGTTCACTTCAACTTACAAAACTTTAAGTACAAAAAATGTGGGCAAAAATGTTACTGATGTCCTCATTATTTGCGGACTAATAAACATCACACACTTGCGATGTTGATTACAACATCGTTAATACGATTATCAACATCGTTGATAATCATGACAACTGAAATTAACCTCAGCGCTGCCGGAAAACATACAAAAAACGTACGCATCTGCTGACAGTTTGCCCAACGGCACCTCAAAGTTTTATTTCAGGCAGTTTTTGTATTCATTGTATTGAAGGCAATCATTGTATTAAAGGCAAAAATACGTATTAAGCCCTCTTTTGCGCGGAATTTTATTGTTTACAACTTTCCCCCGGACACTAGAGAGTGGAGTAATGAGTTTTACTGAAAATAATGAGTACACATTGATTTAGACAGAAGTCTTAGTGGTTTCAAGTCATCAATGGAGTGATGCAGTCATTAATATCGGGAGCAACACGTCGTTGTCACGAAAGATTAAGCAGCTGAATCGAAGCGACGTTCATTCCTATGACCTAGTTCAGTTATAAGTCTTCTCAGTGATTTATTTCGCTCGTGATTAATGATGAGGAACTTTTATGCAAGTATATGTTGCCTGGGAGTATTGTGCAGCTCGGCACTACGACATCCCACACTAAAAATTATTTAATGTGTCTCAAAGAGACTCACTGCACTGCATGGTAATGAAGTTAAGTTATACAGCCTTGTCTATCATTTTATTCAGAAAGGTCTTTGACAGTAAGCTTGAGAAACGATGGAAGGTGAAATGCTAATAAACTTAGCTATTATTTCTCGCATACTGTAGAAAAACAATCTAATACAAATTTCTAATTACATCACACTTTGTGACATGTATTGTCCTCAGCTTGAAGTTCCTAAACACTGCAACCCATTAAAATGGGAAATAATTTTTTGACTTGGCAGCTGGAACTTAACCCGTAATGCATTAACCATAACATCAGAAATTCCCTATGTTGGGTTTATTATTTTATAAGAGACCGTATAAGGGATTTTCATTAACTATTGTGACGATGACTGCTCATCTGTTGTGAAGAGTGTTGCTAAAACGGCGCTGGTGACGTCAGTGAGGTTGGGCAAGAAAATCTTAAATGACTGTTAAAAAAATCCTCACAGTTGAAAATGGGGAATTTTCTGTCGGCACCAAAATTCATAACCACGAAAATGGTTTGAAGTCCAAATTCTGCTGTGCGTAAGAGTCATAGGGTCACATAAAATAAGTTTCAAATTTTGGGAAGCTGAATACTGTTTTCAACGGTGAATTCAGTGAATCATTATGCACCTGTTTCGAAACAATTAATATCTAAAACTATAGGGCCTCACGAATATGTATCGAACAAAACTGCATAACAGATATCATCTGAGATAGAATATCAATTTTGAAGCTATTGGTTTTTCTTTTTAGGTAGTAATGGGCTTAATTTCTGATTCGCATAGCCAAAAAGCTGGCATGACAGGTGCGTGTACAATCTATTTTCAGTGCAGTTAATGTTGTTTCTTAATGCAAAAACGATGTTTTAGTATGAAAAGTAATTGAATCTATCACAGCTGGCTGTTCATGGCCCAATGTAATGAGTCACAAATTTTCAAACCTGAATTTTCTCTGATAAAACGCGTTTCAAAATTTGAGTACAGTGTTGGTGTTCTTAAAGCATTTAATTACTTCCGTAAAAAGTTCAAACTTCTGAATAGAGTTTTTAGCTGTTTCTAAATCTTGCCAGAAAAAATGTTTAAAGAAAATATTTCCAAGTGAATTACAAACATTTTAATGAAGAATTTCATGTGTTGTGCGTCTACCAACATTTATATTACTTTGCATTTTTTGTGATTTTGTGTATGTTTTATTTCGTTTGTTTACATTTTATTTTAAACATAAAGGATAAAATGGTGTTAATAGCCTCTATTCCCCATTTGATGGGTGTGATTCCTTTAACAAAACAGTGCTCTTTAATACCTTTTCTAGCTTTAATTAGACTAACTTAATGCTTTGAATAGTTTCATGGCCTTGAAATGATAGCTTAAATTCTGAATAATATTATTTACACAGGCGTCTACACTACAACACTAAGTCTGTAACTACTTTTTTCGTGACAAAAAGGAATAATATATTTAACTTAGATTGTACATAATAACCGAATGCCGTTATTTTTGTGAAAATCTGTCCTCGTGTGCAAAAATCCCTCACATGATGATTTGGCTAACGAATAACTGGCTCCGCAAACCAAAATACAACACATATATAATGAATCTCCCAAAGGAGACTTATCCTCATTCACAAAAATACAACGCAAACACGAGTCTCCTGAAAGATGAGGGTTTTACGAACAAAAAACATTGATGTTATACGTAACTTTGCAAAAAGTTGCCTACGCTCGTGAGCAAAAACAAAATACGATACACTAGCCATTGAAGTTATAAGGGACGGACAGTCGTGAGGAAGGCATTGCGGGCTCCGAGGTGCGTGAAGGTGGTTGTGCTCGTGAGCAGCTCTGACACGCGTGTGCTACAGGACTGCGCTGATTCAACGCCATGAATATTACATAGAATGTTCTCACGTTTCCGTGAAGCGCGAATTGCTGAAGTAGATTCTTGAGTTATATGTAGGTCACCATCGTGTACAACCTTAATTTATGTGTGTGTGGAACTTAATCCCAGTTACTTAACTGATGCGATGATTAATCCACGTTTTGAATTACTAGGAAAAAACATGCGAGTAATTTTCATCCGTTTCAGTTAGGACGACTGTTTGATTGTATGCATAATGATGTCTAGGTCACGTTTCGTAAATGACTTCCAGCACGGATCCTAAACTATGCATTTGTCTATAATGTTCCATCTAGAATGTTAAAACATGAATGCACTATGAAGTGCGATTCTTTCAAGAGCTCAGCCCTTTCTGGACCATTCAAGTTCGCTTTTGACACACCAGGCATTGTCGAGTAAAATGATGTATCAAAATAGGCAATAATCTCTACCTTATAATACAGGGTCTCACCGGTCTGTTTCAAATGATAACTGTACTGACTCACGAACTAGGAGTTTGTTTTAATTCTAGCAGGATGCTTTTTAGTAATATACTATTGGAAATAAAATGAATTAAGACGTCCGTAAATGAAAAAAAATAGTGGAAGCAATCAAATTTCGTCGTGAGGAGAATAAGAATGTCAGAGCCGAAATCAGTAATTTTTTGTGCTCCCAAGCGTAAACGATGTCTTAGTCAGGCATCCTAATTATTTAAAAAAGGTCAAGGAGTCAGTTTATTGTCGGATTAGATATGTTTAACTATAAGTACATGTTTGGGAATATTTATCGAATCACAGGTATTCAATTCCCACTGATGTTATTTTTCTTTCATAGCTGTATACTTAATTTCTAATATTGTTTGCGTTTAGGAAATTTCAGAGATGTGAAAGAGAGCATTCATATGTGTGTTGGTAGCCTTGTCAAAATCAGTCGCTCTTCCATCTTACGTAACGCAGAGTAAAAAGAAAATTCTCAATATTAGTTCCCAGCCTTAGCAACGAGGAGAATAGCGCAATAAGTGCTAAGGGAAGCACTTTTGTTAAGGAAACGGTAAAAGGGAAAACATTCCTATTACGGGTGCGGTAAAAAATAAAACTATTCTTTTTCAGGTGCAGTAAGATGTAAAAAACTCTTGTTACGGGTGCAGAAATAAAAGAAAAATTTTTTTGTAGTGCATACAGTAAGAAATGAAAACATTCTTAATACACTTGCATTAAAAAGTGAAAATATTCCTAGTTTAAAAAACTGTTGGAAGAAAAAACATTTCTGTCACCCATACTGTAAGTGGTGAAAACATATTTGCTACACACGCATAAATTAGTGAAAACACTCCTGTTGCTGACGCTTTGAAAAGTGACAACGAATAATACAAGATGATGCTGCGAACCATGGGTCAACACGGCGCTGCTTCGCATCAAGCCTCAGGTCCCGCGACGAAGGCGCTTGCGACCACCAGTAGCAAAGCTAAGCCGCCCCGACGACGCATCAACAAACAAGGCCCCTGTGGAGGATGGCTGACGCGTGCTAACAACCAGAAAAGCTGGACTTGCGAGGACGTGTGTGTGTGGCTGGTGGGCCGGGATGCATTGGAGGACGTGGTTGAGTGCTGGCATCACATGCGGGCCGCGCAGCGCTCTACGAGGCCGATCAGGACGTCCCACAGCGCGCGTATTGGGTGAGGCAGGGTAAACTTATAAATAATAATTAAATAATAGTAATAATAATAAAAGACCAACGGTGAGAGCTCCAAGCTGGATGTGTGGGATAGGATTTTTGAACGATTTACGTCGTTGTGATGCTGGCAGCGTATACATTGTCAAGTGGACTTACGCCGTTAAGTGTACTGCTACGACGGTGTTAATTGTATGAAAACAAGGCCTCTGTACAACTGAATCAGCTTAACTTAACTGGTGTTGTGAATATTGTATTCAATTAATTCAATTCAAATTAAACATTCATGTGTTTTAATTTTCAAATTTTATGCTTGTAGGTTCCCATACGATAAAATAAGTCCAAATCAAAGGTTATTTTATATCGTCTAATAAAATTTTTATTCTCAAAAAAATTCATTCATTTTAGCAAATAAATGTTGCTTTGCAAAAATAGAAACTATAAATGTTTTTGGTGCATTTGAGATATAAATAATAATAAATGTAAAATAGCATACATAAAATACAATATACATTGTTAATTTCCTATTCATCATTTGCCCTGAATAATTATTTCGTTATTGTTATTGTTAATTAACATTTCATAAACTATAAAAAGTGAAATGGTTTAATTGTTATGAAAAATTTAACACACAGATAATTACGAATCTATTTACCTGTATAGTAGAAGAAAAGCAAAAATTACTACACATTTATGATTCACGTGCTGTGATCAAAATGCAAAATTTAATAATATATCAGCTTGATAAAAAAGAATCAGAACTGATGATTTAACTCTGGCTTAGGCATGCAAAAAATGCCGTCGTGACTCCCCAGTAGGCAAATGTTGCAAGTGCGCTAAACAAATAATCAACTTTTAAACGCTTGCCACAGCCCAGTGTCCACCCAACCTTCCCGCCAAGGCAAAATCCAGTACCTGTCACCGCCACCAGTATCTCGTCGCAAAGACTCTGCTCCCAAAGCTACATTTCTGCTCAGCTTCGTGCGTAGAAAGGCCCGTTGCTCCTGTAAAACAGGGTGCCCGGGCAGGACTTGCCCTAAAAAGGCCAGGTGTCCTGGAAAAATGCACGACAAACACCTGATCGACGATGTTTTTAAAGGCGCAGATGTGTTGGGACCGGGCCGACTTCTCTACTCAATCGAAAATAATAAGACCATCACTTTTGGAGGTGAGCTACTGAAATTTTGAAATTACTTCTTAAAAAAATGTGGAATCAATTAGTTAGCTTGTTAAAGGATTGGGTAGAAAACGTCTATATGTTTTTGAGGAGTCAGTTCTCATTAAATGGAAAAGATCGCACCAATTGGATGAAATGTTTCAATTCCTCTGATCATATCATTCGAACACTTATATAAACTATTTCGAAAAATATGAAAGGAAAAATATCGAAGACATCAAAAAGCTGTAAAACCAACAGTATCCATGTACCAATTTTTCTGTAATATTACAGAAACGCTAGCATTGCCGGTATAGGTTGATTAACTTACGTTTTATCGATCACGCAATTTACCGTTTCACGTTTTATCGATCACGAGCCATTTATCGATCACGCAATTTACCGTTTCACGTTTTATCGATCACGAGCCATTTATCGATCACGCAATATACCGTTTCACGTTTTATCGATCACGAGCCATTTATCGATCACGAGCCATTTATCGATCACGCAATGCTGAATGTTGAGGCCGTCCGCCAGGAATGAATTATGAAAACGTTCATCTACGAACATAAAAAATTAAATTATCGTGTCTTCCACTTGAATAAAATTACATTCTGATACACGATCTTTGGCATCCGATGACATCGATTCTATTTCTTTTTCATCACTGTCAACTTTTTAACTCAAAGGTGATGCCCTTGTACCAGATAATTTGGTAAAATTTCCTTCTTTACTTCTTATGATTTGTTTGTGGGAATTTTATCTTCAAACGAGAAAATAGAATAATTCTGTTTCAGAACCAGAAATTGAGTTTGATGAAATTATGGTTAAAGAGATTTTCGCCTTCTATCCTAAGGGCACTCCGCGGAATCTAAGCTTCTGGTATTTCATTTTCTAAGTGATGCACAAAATTGCATTTGATTCATATGTTGCGAGGAATCTAATCCTGTTTCATTTACTCAATTATGCACTTATGTGCAAATGATTCAACACAATGACGGCGACTTGAGCAACAAACGGTCAAAGAGGAAATTTTCGTAATGCTATCGACCGACCAGTAGCCACAATCTCAATTTTTATAACAGCTCAATCAAGACTAAATGAAGGCATGATCTATTTAAAGTTTTCTGTTTATGATATTTATAATTAAAATAGATTCTAGATTAGTTTAACACAAGTCAATTCTTGGAGTGAAAACTCCACGGAATTTAAATCTAATATTTCATTTACTTACTTGCCAAGCTCATCTTGGACAAACTCTACGGAATCTGAAACTAAGATTTAATTTATTATGGGGCTCATTTCAATTCGTGCGAGTACATACTTATTTTGTCGACATCGCATTGTTGAAAACAAATCAAAAGGCTTTGAGTGCAATCAATTAATAAATGCATTATCTCACTTTATCAACTGTCCTTTAAAAATGTTTGTGAATAAATGCCTCATTTAATACATAAAGTAATTGTTCCCAGGGAACAAGGAGTGATAGTTTAAAAATTACTCATGCATTTATTGATTTAATGATAAGCTTTTCGAATTTTTGTAAGCATACTTGAGCTAACTGGCTGATATGAGATAACTTCAAGCTGATGCATTATGATCTCAATTTGAATTAGCTTGATTCATGTACAAATTCATGGAAGAAAATTCCTTGCCAGGATTTAATTATTCAGAGAAGCACTCCATGTGGTCCAGAAAATTATCTATATTTTCTTCGCACGAAATATTAGTCTGATAGTATTAAGTTCCTTGGGGCGGAGTTATGATCAATTCAGTTTTTAACTTTTCTCATTCAATTTGATAACTGCAGATTTTTACTCAAAGATGAGAAACGATTCTTTAATTTTTCAAAAAGCTTTTGAACGAAATTTAAAGCGATTCAATTTTGTTATCCCTGTTCAGTGGACAGATATTTTAGAACCTTTACACCGAAATCGAAGATCATCGTCGCATGAACTTACACTCCAACTCTGGACTCAACAACCTTCCTGTCTCATCAGCTCGAACTCATGCTGACTTGCACGTGGTCCCTCTAACTTGTACAGAATTCCAAGTTTAACATCGAGCACCGAATTACATTTTTATTTAATGTGGTTTTTGCCCAACCGAAGATCCAGCCTCACTTTTTGAACTGAAAATTCATTGCAACTTGAGGCTGTGCATCAGAACGTTTCTAAAATTCATTTTTAGTTTGACATTGATCCCTTCACATTTTATTAATTTAATTTTAATCTCGGTATCTGAAGTCTTTGCCGTTATCTCAACCTTAATAAACTTTATTTTTTATTCAGTAAACATTCGCGGTAAATTAGTAATATTAACTCGATCAAACGCAATATACTTCCACATTAGCACTGCTAATTTGTCTGGCTTTTATTGCTCTCTTCATGATGAAACGAGCACAACTTTAGAAATTTAATTTATTGAAAAACTGGACAGCCTGCAAGGAGGACGGGTGATCATTGAGACACAAGTCATCCTCCTTAAATCAGTTCGAATACAGGCATCGAAATCCATTGATTCAAGAGTGTTGTCAGCAGCCTTGAAGTGCAGATACGAATTCGGAAGATACATAATGGGATAATAATAGCGGTAATGAGTCATAATATCGATCTCACAATTTCTACCCACGTAAATGCCTCACAAAGCCAAGACTAGTGGTCCTATAGTCTCAACCTTTATTTCTAAGTGCAGTCGCTAATTGTGTGGGGCTCATTCCAGTGAATGTTTGCGTCAAGGGATTCAGCATTTCGGGACATTAATGCTAGTAGTAGATCAGTTCATCAGAGTTTTACCATGGCACTTCCTAGGAGCTTAATATTTTATCAAATAGTCATTAACACTACTAGGAAAAGATTATTCCTCTGTAAGAGTTTACTTTTCATTCGTGAATGAATAAGATCCTGCGATACTTTGACCAGGAGAATTTCTATGAAACATTCACAACGTAACATTCCAGAGTCTAGCGTCAGTAGATGTCATGGTCACTTCGTTGTTGGTAGAAAGCCTTTCTACTGAATCTTATTCAAGGATTTAGAGGACAATTGAGTCGCTAAATTTCTCAATGTGACACTCATTCGCTCGAAATGAGGTGAGGGTTAATCCGACAGATTTAGGTCAGTTGACATGCTTCGACGATAAGGACAAAAATCTTGCGTCAGGGCCCTCGTGAGTAAAATCATCGATTTTAGATTGGGAATAATGTAACAGTTACTCACCACTGACCAGTACAACTTTCATGCTTTTTTCCTTCTTAATGTTTCACTTTAATAAAAGATTCCTCGATTCGCTTGCTCTAGTCAAGGCTCATCAGGATCCTTTTGACAAGCGTCGACTTTCCTCTAGATGGCACTTTACCAAACGCCTTGGAATTTCACACAAATTATGGGCACGTCGAAAAACATTACAGACATCAAATTTCGTTCCTCAACTTAATAAATTTTAAAATGATATTTCAGACGAACACAACTATTCAGCAATGATCTAAAATAATTAAATTTGGGCATGTTAGGAGTTTTAAGCATTTTTAGACCATGCCTAAAGTACATCCGTCCATAAATCGGAAATGTAACGTAGGCGCTAAAATACTCGTTGACACCAATAACGTGCGTAGTTGAATGTATGCCGTGAATTACTTGTTTCAAAATTAAAATGTCATGCAACGCGCACCTGTCAGTGAATTATTTTCCACCTGATCCTTTTGTGATTTCACAATGTATTTATAACCCCAAATTATTGTATATTGGAATTTTTTCTTCCTTACTTCGGGCGCCCGTTCTTTTGTACGTAATTATGACGGAAATGTTGGCAAAAAATATCGTAGAGTAAACATAACGTACAATAAATTAGGCAGGGTTCACTATGATCCCATTACGCTCAACTACAATCGAACTATCTCTCATTGGGAACAGATTACTATCCGGAAATAAAAATATTACTCGTTCTTGTGTGTTGTAACTGCATATTTGAGTGAAAACACTTTCAGCAACTACCGCTCAATAGTCGTTGGATAAGTTCAGGATTAATTAATTAATGCAGTTGCCAGGGCTAAAATACTGAAAAGTGTGAACTCGTCCTATCTGTGGGATACAACCTACCACAGTGGCTGAATTTTAGATCTATGTTGAGGTGTGAACCAAAAGTGTGAAGGACCTCAAAAGTTGTTCAATTAATTTTAAAAATATTTTTAAATTTTCCACCAATCTTAGTACTACGATATTATTTCTTATCCCATTTTTTGGTAAATTAGAACTGAGGTAGAACTGTACTGTAAATGGCTATGAGATTAAAATCAGTATAGCGAACAAAGCTATCGGTTCAATTGAGAAATATTTCTTGCTTTTGAAATGTTGTACCATTAATGGCACGAAATAGTTGGCACATGACTTAAGATCATCAATCCTGCTCTTCGAAGGACATCATTGGACAAATAACCTACCTATTGAAGTAAATTGTGTTCAGTAATACAAAATAATGCAATTGCATCCGCTACAAAATTAAAACAAAAATATTTACACAAAAAAACAGCAACTGTGAAAACCAGAGCGCTAACACAACTCATCAACGAAGTGTTCGAAATATATTTCTAACTTCTGAAATATTTGAAATGTATTTCTAACTTCATAGCTTTGTAATTTGTTCTTCAGAACTTAAAGTTCTTTTTTTGCCACGATTCTTGTTTCGTGCTCAGACTCCCCCTTCTGGCTCCCGTTCCTGCACATCAGCTGCGCGGAGCCTGGGCGAGCGAAGCGACTTCAGCCATATGAGAAGCTCAAGAAGAGCACCCTCGGTCATTACACGGTCCTCACGCAAGGTTGGGCGAATGCCATCTTATAAATCATAACAAACTAGATGTCTAGACGTCTATTTCCCCATTGACAGAGAGTGAGAGAGCTTCATTTGAACTGAAACGTAAAATAACCTCAAATTTGACCCGTAGGATAACATGAAATTTGACCCGTAAGATAATCGTAAATTATAACTTCTACCCAGACCCGTGGGAAAAGCATATGTAGTAATTTCTTAAGTAGCCCGCAGAAAAAACAAATCATAGTTAATGCTTTTCTAACGCGTATAAAAATTTGCTCTCTTTCAGCTTCATTTGATTTCATTAGTCAAAATGAACACATCGCTGGAACCTTTTAATAATAATTGCTAGAATTGCTAAATGTTTTCACGCTCAAGAAAATGATTCGTTTTTCTACCTGTCTACTATTTTATATGGCCCAAGTATTTTGCCCTAGTTTGAGAAAGAAGTACTAGTAAATATCTCTTTGGTTTTTTAACTCAAAATTGTTTTATATTTATGCATTGTTGACGTAATTTTTTATCAGAAATAATTTACTATCATCCATGTCATAAATATTTTTGTATTCTTTTGGTGTCATTGAATCAGTACCTTTTTCAGGAGTCAAATTTGTGGAGCTATCAGAACCTCTATCTCCGTTAGGTTTCAATTGTTGCCTATTAATTGAAGCAGTTTATCTCCAGCTTTGTTATCTCACAGATGTGTTCAAATATCCTTTTAAGAAAACCTGCAAAAGAAACTATTTTTTCTCGTGACGACTCGACTTTTATTTGTCCACTGCGTGATGAATTTTATATCTGAGTTGTACACAAATGCGAGCTGAGGGCTGTCATTTTCGTTCCAAATTCACATGACAGCTAGTGTGAGTACATTTTGACGATTTTTCTACCTAATCGACAGTTTCTGAAACACCTTATGTTTGTCCCGTGGTCACAAAACTGGAGCAACAAAGCACTATCAACGCCTGTGTTCACATCACGGAGAAAATTAAAACAATTTTGTTGCTGAAAAATTTTTCAATTTCAGCTAGTGAGTTTACTAAAACCAAAAAAACTTTCACTGCTATGGAAAATGATTCAAACTGTCATTAGATAGATTAAAATGACTTTTAGTAAAACATCGAGATGGCTAGAAGAATTTCTGTCAATACTTTTCAAGGGACTTTTAGAAACCTTGGTGATCAGAACAATT
This sequence comes from Platorchestia sp. MABIK, assembly GCA_014220935.1. Lineage (NCBI taxonomy): Eukaryota > Metazoa > Arthropoda > Malacostraca > Amphipoda > Talitridae > Platorchestia > Platorchestia sp. MABIK. The sequence goes on from JACJUY010011564.1 coordinate 15,517, forward strand.
CCTGATTCAAAGTATGCAAATTGCACGTTAGGCAAAATTGATTTTTATTATTGAAGTTAAAAAGCAAACCCATAGCAATTTTCTTAAATAGACTAATTTCGAACAATCAATTAACCTTTTAACTGTTACCTTCTGAAAGATTATTAACTTTTGAGCTTTTTAACTTTCTTTCTGATTTTTAAATCCCTTTGCACTTTTCTGATGACTTTTTTGCTCACTGCTGACGATGAGTGAGAGCTCTGCGCTTTAAATCAATCCATTCCCTTTTACCGTCGAGCTTATTTCCTAAGCTGAGTTCCAATCAACCCCCATCCCGTTGAAAATGCTTGATCCACGGAGGTCGGTTACCGCCGTTTTTGCGTTAATTGTCGAGGTTTTCAAGTGCGAAATTGCACCCTCTTATAACGATGTTAGAAATACAGTATTGGAATTGTTACTTGAAGCTACGATTCCATTACTGATGCTTGCGTTCACCTTAATATAGAGTGATATTTGTACTTGCTGGCACGTCTAATACATCTCTATAAACTTCATTGAAGTGGAATTCGTGAGTTACTGACTCTTCATTTATGAGCATTTACTACGCTATGAATCTCCTTAATTACGAACTATGGTGAATCTTTTTCTCCGAAACTTTTGATAATATTGAAGTAAATATTGGGAAAACAATTTAACGCAACGGAGCTTGAAATTGGAAAAATAAAAAATGTGCATATCTGAAAATTAATCAATTTCGTAAATAGTGAATTGCCTGAACAAAAAACTGTGAGAATAAATGAGAAGATGAAAAAATAATGAAATCAGTGCAATACGATCCCGTGTGAAGATCAATCTCACATCAAAAAACAAATTTAAACTAATCCACATTTCATGTCAATGAGAAATGTTCTCATTAATTCGCATTTTTAGGCATGCTAACGCGAAACCAATCCGGAAATAGAACTTTTTGCAGGGATGTTAACCGATCAAATTTCACCATACGAAAGTTCAAAGCAGGTGCAGAAATTTACTTCCGATGAACTTAGGCCATAGTTCTTTTTGCTCTAATACACGTCTCCCCTTCTGCTTCTTTTATATGCGTTTTTTGAAAGTTTTTAACTTCCAAGAACTAAACATGTAATTTAAATAAATTTAAATTTAAGGGGAGTAATTGATTGTATTGATAAACAAGATATTAACAACTTAATTTACACAGTGACTGCTTTAACGAATAAGTATAATAATGTTAGCATCATGAATAGTAGTTGAAACATTTATTGAACTGACTTAGAAATCAGTAAAAACAAAATCATCTTTTTCAACAGACCTCTTCGAAGAGCACGTGCAAATTACGCTCATCGAGGAAGACGCTTCAAGATTTAAACAATCCTCTGCTAAATTTGGAATGAAATTGATAGATGAGGACAATAATGGTGAATTTTTAGTCGATCCTGAACACAATGTAACTGATGATGCATGTAGAACTTCGCTTTTAGAAACGCAGAGACTACTTGACTCTGACAGTGGTAGTTCCTCCAGTGACACTGAAGATGAGTTAGAAGCTAATTCTAGTTTAAGGGAAAACTGTCCGCGATCTGGAGTTCAAGATTTCACATGTTCTCCTGGAGACTACATTAGCTTCATGCCTCCTCGCAAATCTGCCAATCAAGAAAAAAGACAAGATACCGAACAGAAAGCTTCCAATTCGCTGCAAGTGCAGCCTTGTGATAAAGATCACAAATTTCTCACACCAACTTCATCACCAGTCATTTCAAAACTAGAGTCATCTCCCAACAAAACTTCCACGGGTCAGCAAACGATCAGTGAAGTTGAAGTTTTACCAGCTATTGAGGAAACGATTGGAGGGAATGAAACTAGTAAACTCATGAATTCAAGCCCAAGAACCGCCTCCAGTGAAGTACACGAAAAGGACTTCTGCGGTGCTCTCCGAGGTATAATTTCAAGAGGAAGTTTGAGATTTTACCCGACCTCAACGTCGTGCCAAGTCATAATAGCGTACAAGTCTCTGAACAACAGCACGGATAGATTGCTCACCCAGAGCTGGCTGAAGTGGACGGGGTGCTGGGACGCCTTCACCATGCTCGTGCAGGAGACCTTGCAGGTCAAGACAATCACCTTGTAAGTCCTCGTGTCTTCGGTGGTTACAGTAAACTATAATCGTGGTCTCTGCTTTTCCTCGATAACTGCGATAAAGAATTGTTATGCATTACCTCCTCTTGTTGTAAGTAATTGAGGTAAACGATTATCGTCGCCTCCCCTTGTTTTCAGCTATAATCAAAGCTGGGCGTTATCGCGATAAATTATCGCGATACTTTATCGCGATAACGATTTCGGGTTATCGGTTATCCGATAATTTTTTTTCCCGAGTTATCGATTTATCGGTATCGCCGATACTTTTGGTTCCAAACTATCGATAATCAATAATTTCAGTTTTTCCCGCTGGGATTCGACATGACGGGGCGGGACGAGTTCGGGACAATTACTATACGTGTAGGATGTACGTGTTATGGTGTAATAAGGTTGGCCTCTTTTGTGGCTTTTTCGATCAAAAGAGTGGCCTCATGTGGGCTGGGACATCTGGCAACCAATATCGTTATCGCTAGTATCGGAATTTTGGATTTATCGATTTATCGGTTATCGATTATCAGCGATAAATTTTTCGCCAATTATCGATTATCGGTTATCGACGATAAGGTTTTCGTTATCGATTTATCGATTATCGCGATTACGTTTTTTCGTTATCGTGCCCACCACTGGCTATAATGCTAAACGATTGTCATAGCCTTCTAATTATGCTACCAATGATGGGAAATGATTATCGCGGTCTTTCAAATGTCTTGTAGTCTTTAAATGTATGAAAATCCGTTCATTTTTCCATAATGCGCACATTTTGGTGCGAGTTGTTTTTGCTATGAAATTTGAGCCTTAAACTTGCAGTTGCTGCAGTTTGCGAGAATTACAGGTCCAATTCTAGAATATTTTCTGCCATCTTTCTTGCTTCAAAATACCACTTTTGGTTGATCTTTGCTCATTTTTTCCTGTTGATGGGAGCCTTTGGGTAGATTTCACATTATAAGTTTTAAAAGTTTCATAATTACTTTCCTTTAGAGCAAGCGGTATCTGGACACCAATTTGCGTCAATTCGTTTACACGTTTACCTAATTTGATCAAAAATGATTTCTAAATAACACCAAGATTTTCACCTTCAGGTACACAAGTCGAGGACGGTGTTCCAAGTACAATTTCCCGTACATTGTCATCATCGATGTCCTGACTCCTACTGATCATGAAGCTCAAATCGTGAAATCCATTTCCCAGCGATTGAGAGTGGAGAGATGGAAAGGCTTTTGCAGCGTCTATAACAGTTTGATGATGGCGCAGTCTTCTCTCGTCCACAGCAATGGGAAGGCAAGGGCTGTGGCAGTAGAAGAAGGAAGCACGAGAGAGCAGCTAACGCCCGGTCTGCTCCCAAATCTGCCGAAGCAGTTAGGGGATAGTCAAGACTCGTGCAGCTGTGATGAAGAAGACTTGGAGATAAATGGATAAAGCTTTCGCTGTGAATCAAAGGGTCACAGTGATACCGAATGGTAAATTATGAAATAAATTCTTCCACTGAGTCAAATCCTAAACGAAAATCATGTTACTTGCGGCCTCATGAACTGTATTCTCATATAATTTTTCCGTATTGTTGCTACATAGCAGAGAGAGCTTCGCTGTGTTGAGAGTACCCATCAAGTTTCTGAGTGCTTCAGGGCAGAACAGGAACAATATTTCCAGCAGATTGACGAATTGGGCATGGGTTTACCCCTTGGCCCAAATTTTGCAAATATTTTTATGTGCCATCATGAGCAAAGCTGGTTAAAAGACTGTCCTAACCCTTTTAAACCGTTTTTTACAAGAGGTTTGTAGACGGTACATTTATTCTGTTCAAAGAGAGATCTCACGCGGATCTTTTTCTCAACTACTTTAATTCAAGTCATAAGAATATTAAGTTTACGAGGGAAGATGAAACGAACCACCGTTTACCATTTCTGAATGTCGATGTCAGCAAAGTTGATAATACTTTCCAATGTTCTGTTTATAGAAAAGGCACTTTCTCAGTCTTAGGTACTAGTTATTTTAGTATTTTGTGCGATCCCTTTTTAAACTCTGCGGTATTCGAACTCTCATCCATCGAGCGTTTAAAGTTTGTTCTAACTTCCGATGTTTAAATCAAGAATTCGATTTTTTACTGATTCGATTCGAATCAAGAATTCGATCGGTATCAATTTTTCTTACGAATGGGCTTCTTTTATTTCGATCGATAAACAAATCGTTTAATTTTTGTTTAAAATTTATGATCACACGCCAGCACTGCAATCATGTTATCAACAAAAGTTTTTCCTCAAGCTTCCTAACTTTAGACACCAGTCGATTTAGTTAAAACAGGAGGTTCAGCTCCTAATCAGCAAGTTCTTTCCACAACTAAAAATTCATTCAACTCTTGTCAACAATTTTACAATCGGTTCCATTTTCAACTTTAAGGATAAGCTGCCCCCTGCTATGTGCTTCTCTCTGGTTTACCAGTTTAGTTGTTCACGTTGTGAATCACAGTACGTAGGTTCCACCTGTCGTACTTTCATGTCCAGAGTAGCCGAGCACCCTGGGCGCAGCTGTAGAACCGGTCGTCCTCTTGGTTCCCCTCCACTGTCCTCTGTTCGATCCCATGCTGAAAATGTAACGTCCTTGTTTCCGTGAATCATTTAAAAATTTTTGCAAGCGCTCCTCACACGATTAATTTACGCATCCTTGAGTCGCTATGCATCTTTAAGCTCAGACTCCCTCTCTATATGATACTCAAAGTGTTTTTCCTCTTCTCGACGCAAGCACGTAATAATTAGTTTACGTTTTTTTAATTCTTTTATTTGTTATTTTTAGCTTTATATCTACGACTATTTTCTATCTATGTTGTCGTATTCTTTTAGATGGTGTAGTTTTAATTTACTAATAGATGTTTTGTCGCAGATTTTTTTTGCTGAAGATGAACTGTTTAGTTCGAAACGTTCAATTTCATTCATCTAGACTTTACCATTTGTATTAATAACATGACCACACGTCCAACGATTTTCGCATTACTTTCCATGTTAAGAATCAGAAGCATCAATCCGGATTTAGTCTTTAATAACATATACGACCATTATAACAGTCCCAGTGAGCGTGACAGAGAAATGGAAGAAGCGGACTCCAAAAAATTAAACACAGGGTATTGTTAGGTAGTAGCAGGATCCGTGGAGATTCCAGAGACGGTGTTTAAGCTAGGTAGACCCGTGAAAAAGTTCCGCTAACATTACCTTACCTATGCTAATCTAATCTATCCTAACCTTTCCTATCCTAACCGAATCTATCTTGATAAAATGTCAAACATATCAATGCATCTTAAGGATATTTTTTAATGTTTCACTGAGGAATTTGGTTACCATGATACCGAAAACTCAAACGAAAGCGTAACATATACAAAACAAATAAATGCACATCTTATACTTCTGAAGAAGCGGACACCAAACAAATTTATAGAAAAATATATAAATAAATATTCAAATAAAAACACAATGGGTATTATTGAGTTTGAAAATCACTCTAATAATATGAACCGCATCCGTCCGTCCGTCCGTCCGTCCGTCCGTGTGACGCCCTCTTCTAATCGATTGCTCTGATAGAAATGAAGATAAAAGCTTAAGAAATACAAGAAATTATTCTATTGCATAATTTTTCAGTGGTGATTCAATTCCCTTTTACTTGCATTGTGGTATCCAAAATACGCAATCGGCTCATTTTTCAAAATAGAAATTTCCTTTGGAGCTTTCTCTGTTGAAATTTATCATGTTGATTTGATTTTTTAAATTGATAATGAGAAAATAAATGTTTTAAATTCTTTTGACCAGTAACCTGGCCACCACTTAGTATAAGGCCCAAGATTTTGGAACTTGAATTATTGTTTTCGAAATTGTGATTTTCTTGAAAAACTTCGAAGAGAGAATAGACGACATTTCAGAATAAAATTCAGGCAAAAGAGGCCACCATGGATAGAAATGTGTCCAACCGTAAGAGAGAAGCAGCAACACTTCGACAGCAAGAAAGACGCCGCAGACTATCGAATGAACAACGTAAAATGGTAAGACGAATCAATGCTGCTCGCTAACGAGAAGCTAGAGCTAAGTTGACCTTTGAACGGCGTTTGGAAATTATACAGAATTATGCAGAGCAACAACGAGCTGTTAGAGAGCTAACACATGAAAGAAGCGAGGAAATTCTTGGGCATGACGCTGAACATCATCGAGTGGAACGAGAGAGTTTAAAACTCAAGAAAGAAGGAATGAAATCCTTCAGATTGATGAGGAACAATTAGATCGGCTTTCTCTCAAAAAACATAGATATTGTATTAACCGTATATTAACGGGCATTGCATTAGTATAAATAAATCTTATACTACTTAGAATGACCGTCGTGGGTTGATTTAAATATTCGTGTCAGCTCATAAGAATATGAAAGATGGGAAGAAATTTGCAATAGCGGTCTTCGTTGCAGTTCACCTGTAAATTAATACACTCATTTTCGCTGTACAAGTGCACTATAATAAGTCACTTTGACAACATTAGAGAGATCCAGAGCTTTATATACTCGAGTCCGTATCGTGGATACCGAGTTCGGCGGAGTATTGCATATTACAATATGCATACACAAGCTCGCAGCTGCTCTCAGTAATGCTAAATTCCAGTATCGACTATATGGCACGAATGGCTATAACTACTTCTATTGAGGCTCGAAAATACTGTATTCTAAGTGTTTAATAAAGTCACAAGAATAATAAATTACTTTTGAAATAAGCTTAAGCATAGACACTCTACTGGAACGAAAATTTGTTTAAGAAAGGTATTGAATCGCGTCATTTTTGACGGGCCGTGTACACTAGTAAGTAAATTAGCACACAACGTGTATAATTAGGTTAGATTTATTTATATATTTGTTTGGTATCTGCTTCTTAAGAAACAGAAGATGTATACTTATTTGTTTAATATAATGGATGCTGATTACAACTAAATATGAAAAATTTTGCTGTTAGAAACTATCAGAAATATAGGGGTATTATAAATGTGTGTAAATTTCCAAACTAAATAAAATGGAAATACGTCAGGAAAGAAGAAGAAGACTTGACAGAGAATGCAAAAGAAGCAAGAGCAGCGCTATCTCAGAAATAAAGCGGAGAAATCTGGCAGCTTGATCCTTCCTTAGTTACTTTGTCCGTCTGTTACGCTTTCGTCTGAGTTTGCGGTATCATGGTTACCGAATTCTTCAGTAAAACATTAAAAGATGGTCTTCAAATGCATTGATATGTTTGACACTTTATCAGGATAGGTTCGGTTAGGATAGGTTATATTAGCATATAGGTTAGGTAATGTCGACGAAATTTTTTCACCCTCCACCTAGCTTAAACGATGACTCTGTCGGTGGAATTTCCACGGGTCCTGCAACTATGACACGTTCGAATATGACAATTTGTGATATGAGAAGCAACAATGGTAGCCCAGTCCGCCGTGTCGAAACAAGCTTTAAAAAAACATAATAGTGTAAACTGATTAAGCACATATGGTTAAATAACATAGCGAAGCAACACCGATGAAAAATGGGCAGCGAAAGCAATTGAAATCACAGCGCCCTTTTCCTCAGAATTAAAATTAAAAGTATTAGGGAGTTACACAATTACACAATACATGACTCTAACTAGACAGGTAAAGCACGTAAACATATGGTTTTGAAAACGTATTGTTGGTGTAAACTCATAAAGAATCGAATTTGCGATTTTACAACTCAAAAAAACACAGGAATAATGTTTATACATAACAAAGAAATGTTTTACCAGACTTGGCTCAAATAACTTCAACCAATCAATTTACTAAAAAACTCAATTGGTAAATGGCTGAGGTAAATTTGGTTTCATAACATTATTGATTTTAAACACTTCTGGAGAATGCTTCGGATGGACTCGCATTGAGCATCTAAAAAACAACGATGTACAATAGATCGTCCGAGTCGAGATCTGACATCCAGAATCGCAACTAATGGTCGATGTTTGGTCGCAACTAATTTAATGAGCACATGAATCAACACGCCATCTAAAATAATTACAGGAACATACAAGCAGAAATGAAACTCGATCGCACCCTCTAACAGGGACAGGTGAAACGAAGTAGGATTGGCTCTAAGTACTGCTTAGGACACTCTGAAGATGAACCGCAAGACGTTGCTGTGGTGCTCTCATGTTGCTCTGCAGGGATTCTGATTCTGCTCGGCTGTCATAATCTACTGGAGCAAAAATTTAGGTGAATTCGTCACCCAACTTCTTCACAATCTTCTTCACTTCTTAACGATATCTTCTTCACTTCCTCACAATCTTCTGTAGGTTTCTTCGAACACTTGCAGTACTGGCCACCACATATGACTCCCGCACGGAGTCACCGCTGCCTGCTGGTAGGTTAGGAAAAGCTGGTCTCCGGATGATACAGTTTACTGGTATTCGAAGCTTGCGAGGTGGCGGACTCGTGCTTTTAGCGGTAGGGAAGGCGCGATCAAAATGCGAAACTGCACCCGCGATGAACGCTTTTAAATACTCATCGGAGAACGGGGTAACGGGGGCGCACACTAATAATACCCTTGGTTTATTTGTTTGGAGTCCGCTTCTTCCATTTCTCTGTGAAGGGGCCCCTTCACGACCCATGCCGCCAACTCCTAAAAAGCACAGACAAGGTTGGAGCTTCGACTTGCGCAAGCCTGCTTACCCACTCACGGTGCAAGCCCAATCTCTCAGTTGCGCTGCAATTCTGTAGGTCAGGTCTCGACTCGGACGATCTATTGGACATCGTTGTTTTTTAGATGCTGTCAGAAAGCGCAAAAAAAACAAAGTGGGGCAAGCCTTGGCTTTTGAAGAGGAACACGCTCTCTCATCATCAGTTATTAGAAGAACTCAGATTAGAGCCCAAAGATTAAAGGAATTATTTGCGGATAGGTCACTGAACGTATTTGGAGCTTCTTTCTTTGGTAGCACCACACATAAAAAGACATGATACCATGATGAGAAAAGCCATTTCACCCCATGAACGCCGTTTTCACTACGTCCTCTCTCATGGCATCGTGATTCACTTCTTTGTATTTAATCACTAACACTTCATCCGCAGTGTTTTTTAATTGCTTATTTGAATATTGCGCTCTTTTAACACGCCAGAAGCAAACAAACATCGGCATCTTAGGATGCTTTATTTGCAATTAAGCCTGATACGTATGATCTTGAGCATTGGTTTTTCAAATGTCTTATAACTATCACCATAAATAGGACACCATGAAGGTTCCCCCGTAAAGCCGGTACCCATTTCTGACACCTGGGTTGAGTGGGGTATTGTGCTTGAGCTTTCCCTTATACTGTCTCGCCAACCCGTTTTTGCGGCGAGAAACTTCCAGAACTAACTGGCACAGGAAACATAGTCT
>JACJUY010011565.1:0-16167 GCA_014220935.1 Platorchestia sp. MABIK
CTCATTTTTGATGTGCTTTTCTGTCAATCATTTTTTGATTCAACATTTTACACGGGTATCCCAATACCAATGTGTCATTTACAATTAAGGATGCCTTTAGGTTAAGGTGTTTTAAAATCCAATGTATCGACGTTTCATGTTTGTACTTTATTGGAAATAAATGTTTTTTCTTTCTTTCTTTCTTTCTTGGAACACATATTCCTTACCAGCAGCCGTGACGCTCGTCAAAGGGATGATTTTGTCCTCCAGGACCTTAAAATAGGCCGCAGCATTAACTTTCTCGCGATTTGCAAAGAAGTGAGTTAACACATTGCACTTACTTGAAATCACACAACTGGCCATTGCGCTAGTTGGCATTTTCGTTGTCATCGTGTGTTGGACCCACTATTCGTGGAGGCGATCCAGTGGTCATTCCGTGCATTAAAGGTCCTATCAACCGTAAAAATCGTCTCATCAGAAAAGAACTTGATAACCGAGTCATTTGACATTATTCAGTCCAACAGTTTCTTAAGCCTGTTTCTTCATCATGCCAATCAATAGATACATCTTACCTTGTGTGTAGGAGGTTAGCACCAGCTGCTTCTGGCCTCTGTGGATCCTCATGACGCTTACAACCATCTTTTTGGCTAATGTCGAGGGTGGCACGGTCGGATTTGCGTTTGGTACTTCCTTTTGAAGCCAGCCAGAAAGTGAGGTGTTCAAATTTTGTCATTTCTTGACTTGTGGGGGCCTTTTAATTTTGGCCAGACTCATCGACACGCATACAAACATCATAAACGGTTTGCCTGGGATACTTTAGCAATTTTGTAATGCAAGCAGGGCGGTGGCCTGTGCGATAAAGTTCGCATATGGCTAAACGTTAGACTTTCTATACTGCGCAATGATTATTTTTCAAAGGTGAAATGATCAAGTAGCTGGCTTGTTAGAAAACCAGCTACAGCTGGGTCGGATCAGTGCTGCCAATTAGCACTAGATAGGCGTTGCTATCTAGCGTAGGGTTGTTATTAATGGTGCAAACTTGTTCGGATTTGTCTGTTAGACCCTGTATAACCGTAGAAATCAGTCAAAGCGCAATTGATGTATCATCGATTTGCCCTTCTACGGTATTTCTTGAAAATGCTGCTCAGAGAGAGAGAAGGATATCGGAGCGAAAATTATTTTCGCCGCGTTATTATCTTACAGTGACACCATACCAATGTTATTACAGTATCACCTTATAACTATCTAACAGTGGCACCATGCCAATATTATCATCGGTTCATTATGATCTAACCGTGACACCATGCCAATATTATTATCGCTTCATTATGATCTAACCGTTACACCATGCCAATATTATTGTCGCTTCATTACCATCTAATAGTGACACCATTTGTATTCAGTTTCTCCAATTTTGCTATGTCTTAGTTTATGTGGATGGTATTGATGAAGTCGTGTTCTATTGATCGCACAGCATTGTCTTGATGGTGCTGCGTTGTGTTGATAGTACTACATTGTGTTTGTGAATATGTACCTATAAATGGTGCAAATATGGAATATAAGACAAGATGGTGTTTGATTTTTTATTTACTGACTATAGCGCTCTGTGAGAGGTATACTGTAGTAAACGGACGTGCGTGCATTAGACAGGGAGTGATTGAAGTGGTAATAATATCGTATTTTCATTTTGTTACTCTGAACTCCATAAATGGATTCACTTTCAAATGAGCACGTAGTTACCATACGCCACGTGAATTTTTCCTTCGAGCAATAGAACTCGTCCCGTAAGCAAACTTCAAATAACGTCCTTTGTATGACACTGCATCTCACCTCACAAATACCGCCAGGTGCTCTTCAAGAAAGTGGTGGGCGACGCCAGCTTCGGGCAGGTGTCGGTGTTCTTCAGCGTGATCGCCGTGCTGACCACGCTGCTGCTCGCGCCCGTCGTGGCGGCGCTGCACGTGTCGGGATACGAGCCCGTGCAGTGGCACGTGCTGCCTTGGCCGCACCTCGTGCTCGCCGCCGCCCTCACACTAGGTCTGGCGCTCGTGTGCAGGGGTCACTTGAGGGTGGTCGTTTGGTAGTGGAGATTTGGTAGTGGTTGTTTGGTAGTGGTTGTTTGATGGTGGTTGTTTGTGAGTGGTCATTTGATGGTGGCTGTTTGGTAGCGTTGTATATTGGTGGTTGTTTGATGGTGGTTGTTTGGTGGTGGCAGTTTGTTAGTGGTAGTTTGCTAGTGGTCATTTGACAGTGGTTATTTGACAGTGGTTATTTGACAGTGGTTATTTGGTAGTGGTTGTTGGTCAGTGGTAGTTTGTCAGTGGTAGTTTGCTAGTAGTCATTTGACAGTGGTTATTTGGTACTGGTTGTTGGTTAGTGGTAGTTTGTCAGTGGTAGTTTACTAGCGGTCATTTGATAGTGGTAGTTTGTTAGTGGTTGTTCGTTAGTAGTAGTGTGTTGGTGGTCGTTTGTTAGTGGTTGTCAAATAGGGTTTTTTGGTAGTAGTCTTTTTTTAGTGACTATTAGCTAGTTGTCATTAGTTCAAGGTCACTAGGTAGTGGTCATTACTCATTGATCGATAAAATTGCATTCTATTCACTCTCATGCTATAGAGTATTATCAGTAGGTAACTCTTAAATAGTCTGATGGTTATACGCACCGCTCAATGCTGTACACAATGTTCTTCAACAAATCAGGGACCTATAAATGGCATAGAACTTACTCGTATAAAGAAAAGCTTACGAAGTTAATAGTGGTCACTGAAATCATGATGCACAATTGATTGGGTATCCTCTGATAAAAATTAACATCTTTCAGATTGTACAGCTTAGTGACTTACTAGAAGTAATTGTTATTGATTAATTAGGAAAAACGAGTTTTATCTAAGTTCAACTATGTTGCAATAGATTAAGTATTTGCACGGTGGGAATAAGTCTAACTGAATTATATTCATCCGTGAATGCACTGCTAGCTACAGGGAAGGCACAGAAGTTACGAGAACGTTCATACCTGACGAATAGAAAAAAAGACTCAGAAACCAACGAAGATAAACAGCAACTACATTTCTCAAGGCCTTGCAGCTCTACAGAATAGATTTGAGTCTCGTCTCCAGGGAGTATTTGAGCGAGTTAATGCAATGTTAAGTCAAATGTCAAAAACCAAATTCACTTGAAGGTTTGGGGCTTTGGTCAAATTTAAGCCCTTACTCGTACACAGAAACTCAAGTAAAGAGAATGCATTTGAAGTGGTATAAAAATGACCAGCTTTCGGCAAAGACCGCTCCAACAGTACTCTGCCGCCTCGACCTCGCTCGCCGCCCCGGCTCTTCAAAAGAAACTTTCGTGACAGATTCACAACGCTGGTAACACATGGACTCAGTTACCCATTGGCCACAAAACCTTCAGTTCTTTTGTTCCTAAAATATCTGGTGTATCTAAATGCTGCAAATTTAGTGAAAATTTTTAGCCTCCTTCTTCGCCCTGCACTCCGCGCGTGAAACAGGACTTAAGTTTTGACTAAAATGCACCTGTTACAGCAATGGCGAAAGTGAAATCTCCACAAATGATTTGTCCATTATTCTGACAGATTTCTCCTTTGTAATGCGATAGCAACTTCCATATCCTGATTCCTATCATGAAAAGCTATTTTAAGCATCATACAGACTTCTTTGAAGTAAAGTTTTCTGAAGTTTTCTGATTTTCATTAAGTTAAACGAATAAATCTTTGTCAAAAAACATGCAGGATTTGGTTCCAATGATGCAAACACGAAAACGAAAGTGAATTAGTCAGATTTTCTTTATGAGTTATCAAAATATATTCCAAAACATGAGCTATCTCTTACGTCCCGTAAAGGTGAAAATGTTAGAATGTCAAATTCTAAACAAAAGTGGGTTAAAGCGAGAAGACTCTTAATACTGCTAACGTTTTCAAAAGAGATCTTTTGTTGTTGCACTACTTCCATGTTGAAATCAGTTGGAGTCGCATTTTGAAATATTTCATAAGTATTTCAGTGCCTAGGAGTGTACATTCATGTATATGTTTTACCGCTATATTTGTCTATGAATGTTCTAACACTCAGACATTTACTCCTCATGCGGCCCTGACAGTGGCCAATTTGCTGGGCAACTTCGGCGCGGCGGTCACCTTCGAAACTTTCATCACGCTGGGCCTCGTCCTGGCCATCCCCGCCTCCGCTGGTGGGTGCACAACCGCCTCCTCAAATGCTACATAACCGAGCGTCGCTATCTCATACCTGTGCTTGTATAGATTTTTTGGTTCAGAACATTAGTGAGGGTAGTTGTAAACAGTGAACAACAACCCTATCATAGTTAAGTTAAAACACGGAGAAACTATGATCAGTTGTACAGGGATCGAGACTAATTTCAGTTTTAAACGGGTCGAGGCTAATAAAAAATCCCTACTGTAAAATGATCTATGAACGTTAATAAAACGATCCACATTGACTAGTGTGATTCTCATTGACTGGTCCCGTGATGCAGTGCTGGACGTGCGGTGGTACAAAGTGCGTTTCGAGGGCATGAAGCTGGCGGGTATCGTGCTCAATACCTGCGGCTTCTTCTTGGTGCTCTTCCCGGCTGACTGGCCCCACTACCTCACCTGGTTCCTCAGGTGATTTGCACGCACTCCAATTTTATCATTTTGCAAGAATTAATTGTTGCTTATTTTCTACCATGCTCCGTCATCAACCAGTCATCAACTAAATATCGATTTTCGATATTGTTTTGCATTTAACAAAGACAAATCTATGCAATAGATGAGATCATGACACAAATGGAAGTTTTATAAAGTACGGAGAATTTTCATCGTAAAGTCTATTCGTTGTATGTGTAAAAATTTTCAAAACCTGATGTAACCAACGTCTTTCACAAAATTAGATCCAGTCTGGAGGCATTCGGATGATCTATATACATGAACTGTAGAACTCTGAAGTACACAGTGTGATATTAGTGGCTCACCAAAGCAAATAGTCTGCGCACCATGACCTTGCACAAGCGATTCCTACTGTGGCAGTAGGTTGTCAACGTTTGATGTTGGTATAAAATCTTTATCACGATTGAGGGTTCTTGCGAAGCAGCGCCTGGTTTTTAAAGAGTGTTACCCGCACCTGCTACGTTCGTCTAGCACGATTTGAATGATTGTGTGCCCGCAGGCTGGGGCGGCAGCGCAAGAGACACCAACAAAGACAGCCACCAGAACCAATTGACTACAGGACGGGGCTCATCTCACGGTCGCACCTCCGCTCTGCGTCCGGCCTCATTCGCTGAGCAATAGAACCACGGCTCAAGCATTCTAACATTTTTTCAAAGTTTCAATGCTCTCTCTACTCCATCTTCCTGATTACTCTTCTCCAAGTTTCTGATATTCTACTCTTTAAGTTTAAAGAAATCTTTCGTAAATTTCAAATGGTCTCCACTATTGTTAAAACTCACTGATATCGAAGTTGATATAAAAGGTGTCAAATTATCAATAGAAGCTTTTACTTGTTCTTTGTTATGTCAAATTCATCCATGGTTTAAAACATTCTACGTGCATGTGATGCATAGTCTGCGTCTAAATATTCTTACGTCAAGCCAATGCTTCAAACCCCAACCCAAGCAAGTATGTGTGTCGAGGTCGAGTAGTTCCTGAAATTTACAACGATCTCACATTTTTACGACCCTGACTGGAACGCATTTCATAATGAGCGGTATGCTATCATGTCGCTTGACAGAAACATACAGTCTTAACTTTCGCTGGAAGCCCAAATCATGATTTATATTATGGAACGGTTCGTCTTCTTTTATGACAATGCATGAATTCTGCTAAACGACAGACGGGATTATTTCACCAGATTCTTTTCGGATAAAAGTTTTGAAGAATTGTTCAGACTTTAACTGCGACGCGAGCCATACTTGTCACTAAGGGAGTTTTCATCATGCTGCTGACCAACCAGTAGTCACAAACTCAATTTAAAGAAATAATTTGTCAAAACTTAATGAAAACAGGATCCATTTAATGGTTAGTATTTTCAATATTGCTTACCACAAATGACTTTAAATTTGAAATTAATATTACATCGGTTTTACCTGCCGCATTCAAAGTGCTAAAGGTGAAAACCATCTTTCATATGCTTATGTTTGTACTGAATAGAAAACAGCACTTAACACGAAACAAATTCAGTTTTGTTGCTACAGATTTACTTCTTGAATTCCCAGCGTTTTGGCCTATATTCATGCAACTTAAAAAAGTTTAATTTGTTATCATTTGTAGCTTGAAAGTGTTCCACACTTAGAAAATATCATTGTTTTAATCGAAAGTTCTTGTAGTCAAATGTAATATCTTTGAATAATTTCATTTCAACATTCATCAGTTTCAGAGCAGTTGAGCAATTGTAACCGAGTTCTCCCAAATTTGACGCTCCTTCAGCTATGCTTAAGTAGGCAGAAGCTCATTCATTCATTCGCGTGATAAGACATGTATATCTTCAATTTACGTAATCACGTCATTGGCTGGAAATGCGCTATATTCATTTTCCCATGAAGCTGCACCCTGATGCATGCAATCGAACGTGGTTGTGCGAGTGTTAATGTGCTCCTGGAGATCTTTTATTACGGTAAAATAATATTTGGACAGCTTCGAGTGAATTGCGAGAACAAATTTTTATTGGAATATGAAAAACTGTTAGAGTGGTTGAGCTTGTTCAAAAGCACTAGGAAAACATAGCTACATCAAATTTAATTAATGACAACATGATTCTAGTTTCCAGCAAGTGAAGCTGCGAGAGCTATACATATCTCAGAACATAGATAAGACAACTGTTTCGCCCTCTGTTTAACTGATTAACTGACTGATTGACTTATCAGTTTTCTACCAGTAAAATTTCAAAATACTGGGCTGCAGCCCAGAAACGAGAGAAACTCTCTTTCTAACGCTAAAAATGTATGTACTTCCTCTGGAAAATCGAAATTCTGCTCGTTCAAGCATTCACCGTACGATGTTTTCCAGGCGAGGTTTAAGCTGCCTAGCTCATCAGGCACGTCTTCCACCCAGAAATGTTTTGCACCCAGAGCTTTTAAGCATGAAATATTTCTAGTGTCACGTGAGCCAATGAAGCACACAATTTTTTTTGGCGGCGAATGAGCCAAAAATTGTTCGAATGAAGAAATTACCATGAAATGCCCATCAATGCGAGACTCGCTCCTGAATAGCTGAGAACGCAAGAGTTTACTCCAATCATGTCTCCAATTCTTAAAAAAAATATCTGAACATGATATCTATGTACTGGATATTCCCATTGCTAAAAGACAACATTTATGAACACGATTTAATTTGACATGCTTAGAAAAATAGAGTAGTTTTTGATTTCCATACTGTTAAATTGCTAAAGAAACTGGCAGAGTTCAATCGACTGATTGAGGAGCTATTGCAATAAATTCAATTACAAAGCTCATAGAAAGTGTGAGTTTGAAAATCAACAATCGAACCCAGTACATAAACTTCCCTTTTTTTGGACGGATTTTTCTAAAGAGTAGCATGCTGAGATTGTTTGTGTTATTACTGTATGATGAAACGACTACACGATACTATTACAATAGGTAATGCAAGCTGAAAAACTGTAGCTCACTTTCAAACCAAGCTATTGGCACTGTAGGTCATTTTCTACTCGTGATCTTGAACAATACTGGAAAATTTTCCAACTCTCACTAAGTGAAATATGAGTCACTTTAAAATATATTTCAATGACATTCTTTCAGACGAATTTTAATTTCGTTTAAAATCTAGTACTCTGTAGCTAATATCAGAGCGTTCTATGTGTTGGTTATTTACTCTCTACACAAAAAGGCTAATCTAATATTGAACTTTTCGCCTCAAAATAGCAACATAACTGAGACAACACTTCGTTCTCTTCCGGGACCAGGTGCTGAAAAGAAATTGTTACTGGTGTCGAGCCCGACAGCCTTGCTGCTCACCTTCAGGATGGAACTGACCCTAGAGGTGCTAGGTGCGCCACGTGGCGATGTTTTAGCAATATTATTGATACAATGTATAACGCTTGACAGCTGATGATGTATGTTCATCATAAAATAACGCTTTCCATATAAGGAAAGAGCGAGATGGTCCTATCTTTAGATTGCTGTTCCTCTGTCGATCCCTGAATAACCGCGACAAAGTGTGAGGTTAGTCACTGGACGTTAAGAAAGCCCGTGCTCAGTGTTGATACCCTAAGAGATGTTTTGTAACAAGCCAAGTCTAGCTTTAATGTGACGAGCAAACAATGAGCATTACTGCATGGATCACGTTAAAGATAGATAGGGTTTTAAACTCTCTGCCAAACTTCAGTGTACAAATATCTAGTTGCTGTTTAATTTTTTGCTACTGCTGCCAGTCTATAGACGAGCTTATCGCTGCTTAGGAATCGACATATGCCTTCGTCTGTGTCGTGCGTCTTGATGTGGTTGCTTGCAAGTAAACCCTGAACTGACAAAGATTTATTCCTTATTTAGTGAAGAAGTTGGAAATATCTGTGTAAAATTTAACAGTTTATAATAATCGGGTTTCTTTTTGGTTTATAGATTTTCATTTCTTACAGCATTTAGAGTTCCCAACTGGTTGGCTAAGCTCCAGCTTACAGATATACATGCATCAGTTGAAAACTTGATTTGAAAATAAAGAATTAATATCTATGAAGTATTTACAAGATTTTTCCAAATATTGCTACTTCGCTTACTGTATTCCGTGTCTGTAAGTCAGAACTAAACTGAGACCTCATGAGCGTAATTCATGGAGACTTCTAAAATACTTTAATGTTTAATACAATCTTCAAATGAACTCATTTTTACTGAAGATGCCAAATAAATCTAATTCTAACACAAGTTTGCTGATTATCTCGATAAAAGTCAATGAATGCATAAGAATTATAATCTCATAAACGTTAGGACTGGACTAAAGCTAGAGCAATTCAATCATTCTGAGCTTTACCCTCAGAAGAATCTACAAGTGAAACGATTGAGAATTTGTTAATTTCTTTGAATTTTAAAGATGAAGTTGCACCAGATGGACGGTGCGATCTGAGCAAATCCCCTCGGGTGTCCGTGGCGACGGCTCAGTTATTTAAACAATTTGAAATTTGATATATTAGCCTCCACTGGCATTCAACAGATGCTAGTGGGCTAAGGATCTATACTTTACACGTGCAAGTTCTGTTAGTTCACTGAATAGTGAATAACTTTCGTTTATATGTACGAACAGAACCAAAATATCGAGTAAATGAATAGTTAAGAACGCTGAGTGCTCTAGAAATAAGTTCTGATACTGTTAGCAAATGCTATGTTAGAGTCATAGCGCATTGTTTCTATTGCCGAGATAAAATGTAAGTACAATATAGTTTTTATCGACGTTGATGACCAACAATAAATTTGAGTGTAGAAATTGAAAATGAGTGAATAACTGTCGCTCAGATAATTTTCATTTCTGGTTCAGAGAATATTTTCTAAACATTGGTGATAACTTTCAATACCTTGAACACTGAACATTTATTATTCAGGTCGGAGAAGCACACTGTGCATCTGACGTTGGTGATCAGAGCTGCGTGTTTCCCACGACATCAGCAGAGAGATCTGTGTGTTTCTTGCCTGCCTCTGTAGAATATGGATCCTGCGTCTTTCACTTCGCACAAACTGCTGTACATGCAGTACGTGGGCCAGTGGTTCATCTTTGAAATTTGCTCCACGTAAATGCGTTCCTTCACGATGGTGTTTAGTAGTGTAGACTTTGTGGATTGATTCTACAGCACTTAGCGTATCCGTTGAGAACTTAGAATTCAGTAATATTAACTGGTCAAAGTGTGCTTTCGATAGGGCCCTTGAATATTTTGGTTGAAGAGTATGTTAAGGTATAAGTACATAATTTCCCGATGAGGAAATTAAATAGTGTTGCCTATTTGTATTTTCAGAGGGTAAAATTCTCATTTTCAAATTCTGAAGTGCTCAAAATTCAACTTTCCTCAGCCCTATGTTGACAATAAAAATTGTCGCTTCATCACTACAGATGCTATTATAATAGACTCAATTTTACTTGAGAAGCCATCATTACCAGTTAATAATTACTGGGGGACGAGAAATAACCTGCTCAAGCGCTTTATTTTCAAAAATTTATCAAGCAACTTAAAGTTTACAAATGCACGTAGGGATAACAGTAACATACTTATTAGATAAAAAACACATTCCGCTGGTTTCGATGTGGCTTCTCTAGGTCGCGAAACGAAGCTTCTTGCGGGCGAGGGAATAATTCTTGCGATGGGCCGCAAGGTTTCTGGCGATAGACGGCACTCTAGGCACTGCGAAGGCTTCAGGGACTCCAAACTTTTGAGTGCTTAGCACACGCCCTGGCTTCCAAAATTGACTAAGCGCTGTTGTCTATCAGATTGAGATTCGGCGAGTCAAACAATGGCCATTCCGCATATGAGGTGAAATTCGAGAACCGGCCTTACACCAGTCCTGAGTCACTTTTGCCTCGTGAACCAGCGCTGAGTTATGCTGAAAATATCCATTTCACATTGCTGAAATATTGCTGAGCCCTCGGAAGTACTGTTGCGTCAAGAATATAGACACAGTACACTTCTTGATTGAGTTTGACTCCTTAATCGACTTAAACAAGGTGTGTTGTGATGCAGGTGCAATGTCCTCCGTAATCATTAATTTTTGCTGCGAATTTTAACGGTGTTCGACACCCTGCAGAACTACAAGTTCATTGGACTAACTTTTGTCGTCTTGATGGTTGTGCGCTTGCTCCACGGTGAATAATTTTTCGTCTGTGAAGAGGATGCGCTTCCGATGCTGACCTGCGGCCCGAATTAAGCTTGAGTTGACCGCATAGGAGTCGCTGCGCCTGTTGTCACCAGTCAGGGGCCTGACTTACTGTAGCTCGAATGGCTTGAATTCGAGCTCCTTCTTTGCCACCACTCAAACAGATTCGGGATTGATTCCGATCTCACATGCAATTTTTCTCGGGAAGACCCTCGAATATCGGTCAATTTGCTTATTGATGAGATTGTAGTTTTTGGAAGTATTGACGGTGCGGTATTTTTCTTCGTCCGCGACGATCACGTACTATTTCGTGGCAAAGATCCCTACATCACCGTACCGCATCTGCGACCGTCATTTTGGGAATGTCAAGCAAACAAAAAATATCCCATTGGTGTTTTAATTACCGAAACGGCTCCAAAATTGCGCCATGTTTATTAGACATTCTAAGATACATACAAGTGACATATCTTCACACTAAAAACAAATACGTATGCGAAAAAGTGCCTAGAATCCTAAAAAAATGTAAAAGCTAATGCACAACAGATTCGTGGTAGGATGAGCTAAACTTTGTAGGAGGTATTTCTTGTCACCCAGTACTTCTTGTAATAAAGCCTTATCAGGATAGCGTCACACTTGCTCGTCAGACGTTGGCTAGCGGTCGTGTCGTGCGTGGAAATGTTTTATCTATTTATTACTTCAAGTCGCTCGCAAGGATCTAGAACTTTACTACGATTTTCTAACAACACAGTAATAGATACACGGAACTTTGAGGAAGAGTGATGTTCTAGACTGGAACCCTTAAAAACGCAGTAGTGAAATAAATTGAAAATGATCTGCAAGTTAAGCTACAGAAATCTTGAAACGTTTTGTAAGTGCTTGCTGTTCTGGCTGGAATTACACGATCTTTGAAGTGCAGTTACATAAATTTAAGTCGTGCCATACATAAACTCACTTCTCTTTGAAATAGTTAATTTTTAAATGTTGCGCAGTATACGTGAAGACCAAGCTGGTCACATACCCGCTATTAACACGTTTTGAATTGCCCTGCGCTCGTGCTTACCGGCCGCCAGACTTGTCAATATACTCTCACCAACATCTATTATGCGAAGGGAAAAAATTGTGACCTCTTGTGTGAAAAATTTTTGCCCACTCGTTTAAGTGGAAGAATAGTTTCACGAAATGTACATGAAGAAAATAAATTAATATTCAAGAAACATCAGCTCCCTTGTTGGCACTTGCAAGGCAAACTTCAGCCCACACGATGCGGATAAGTAGAATGCACGCGAATCGAGAGAGTAAGAGAGCTTCCGGGATGTTGTTGGAGCAGGGCTGCAGAGGTGTTGGTGTAGCGATATTAGGGAATAATTTAATTAAACACCAAATAGCTTAATAGCTTAGCTTAAAGTTTGACTTTCGTAAAATATAGAAACTTTATACCAATTTGAAACTACTTGCGTTTAGCATAACATTCTCTTTCAAGTTCTTTAAATGAAAAGTTATTTTATGGTAACGAAAGTGAACAGTTCAAGCAAGCCCTTCATGTACAGTCACGGGAGCCGAACTTAATCGAGGTTGCATACATTAGAAGCTGTTTCTTAACGTAATATTTTTAAGCTACTTTTTTTGTGCCTGAAACCTTCGACTTGTCGTTTTTCTAATTCCGTATGTACGGTACAGATAACGTCGAGTATAGCCGTTGCCTCCTAGTCATATATATAGGAGGCTCTGATATAGCTAACTCAGATCGCCTGAATTTTTGAGCAAAAATATACAAGTCTCATGCCAATTTCAACAAAAGAGGACCACGGCTTCACCTAGTGAAGTAGCTCCGCTTTGTGAATCACTTTTATACCTGAGTGACCAGCGGCGTAACTAGTGACCAGTGAGGTCGGTAGCGACTACTAGGGTCGGTAGTGACCAGAGTGTGTCAGCAGTAGGTCGGCAGTAAGTAAAGTGTGGACTCGACTGTGACCCAGTGTCACACGTGGCTAAATGATACGTTTGGAACTTGCGCATACTCAGCCAAAATTATTTTGTCCAGAACTTGTGGACCGCCATGTACGGTGTTTGGGTGAAGTTCAACTGAGGCCCGCAGTACAGTTTAAGATGACATTTGATGAAATTGCGGTTTTGAGACTCAGAGCCATAAGTCGCTGAACTATTTTCTTTTAAAACGCTAGTGTAGCCTTTTTCCATCCAAAGCCTTTCGGCATCGCTGCACGCATTGATTACATCGTCCTTTTTTCCATACGTCAATTTAATGTGAGTGAAATTATGGGCAGAGAGCAATTGATTTTTTCTATTCAAAATGTATTCATCCTTGTATAGTTGATGAGACATACCTTGCCTTTTTGCAGAAAAATGATAATAATAAAGCTTGGAGATATTTTTGTCGTGTTTGATTTTGATCCGATTTCAGAAAATCGATTGATTCGTGCGTCTTGTTAAGTTGGAATCATCCGATATGCTTCATTGGTCGTGAAAACGTCAGGTGTGTCACATTGAAGTCATGGAAACACCTACACAATAAGCGATGTCAACACCATGAGAGCTTAAGGTATGAGATACACTCCTGGTCAAAATCTTAAGACCAATCGAAAAATGTGTTGTTTTTCCTGATTTTTTCTTATTTCTAAAGATCATCGATAGAAAACAGTACTAGAAAAGTTCAATACCATGAGCATGTTCTACATAAAATACCTAATTAAGTTTCAACTGAAACTTAAACCCTTAAACTTGACCTTGGTTTAAAAAAGCATGTTGTTTTGCCTGGTCAAAATGATAAGACCATGAAATGAAATACGCCTTATCATGACAAAAAGTAAACAAAACAATCGGTAACTGAATCTTTAACTACCCTGCAACGTGTAAGTGTTTGAAAACGTCTGTCGCTAAGTTATAAATGGCAAAAGGAAAACCTTTATCGGAATTTGAGCAGGGAAGAATTTTTGAGCTCGAAAGGCGTGGACTATCACACAGAGCCATTGCAAACGAAATAAATCGTAGTAAAACGGTCAGCACTAACTTTTTGAAACATCCTGATGAATATGGAAAAAAGAAAAGCCCTGGCCGTCCCAAGAAAATTACCCAAGCATTCGACAGCCGCATCAGGAGAGAAATTAAGAAAAACTCTAGCATAAGCTCCAGTCGAATAAAAGACAATGTCGGAGCAGAATGTAGTCCTCGGACAATTCGAAGAAACCTACGAAGTAAGGGGTTCAAGAATTTGAAACGTTTACTGAAACCACGGCTCCTTGCGCTCCACAAAACCGATCGATTAAAATACGCTGGTGAATACCAAACGTGGAATGCTGAGAAATGGCAAAATTTAGTGTTCTCTGATGAGAAAAAAATTACCCTAGATGGTCCAGATGGGTTTCAGCATTACTGACATCACAAGGATTTACCAAAAGAAACTTTCTCTACTAGACACAGTGGAGGAGGGTCCTTGATGATCTGGGGTGCCTTCTCATCTGCTGGAACCCTTAGGTTGCAAATAGTGCAAGGCCGCCAAACAACATCGAAGTACATTGCTATGCTAGAAAAAGCTTCCCTTATTACTGAAGGGGCTCGGTTGTGCGGTGCAAACTGTGTGTTTTAGCAAGATAACGCCGCCATTCACACCTCTCTCAAGCAAAGGAGTACTTTGCTTCTCACAACATTGAATTATTGAACCACCCAGCACGTTCTCCGAACCTCAACCCGATAGAAAATCTCTGGGGATGGATGGCAAAGGAAGCCTTCAGAGATGCATGGCACTCAATTTAACACTATAAAGGACCTTTCTTATGCTATTTTCAAGACTTGGGATGACATCCCTCCTCAACTCTTGGAGAGCTTGGTTGCAAGTATGCCGAAGCAAGTTTTTGAAGTAATTCGCAAAAATGGAGGTTACACTAAATGTGTACTTAAAAATGTGTTGTGCACACATGCAACACATGCCTTGTGTACTTGAAAATAAATTTGTAAAATGATTTACCTTGATTTCTATGCGGTGGTCTTACAATATTGACCAGCGAATTCCTACTGCATTTTATTATGTTCCTGTGAAAATCATTAAAACTGCGGTAAATTACGTATATTGTTTGTTTAAGTCCTTATATATTTTTCATGTTTTACATGATAGTTATCGATCATTTTATCAATATAAAACACACTAAATATAGTATTTTCATATTTTCTGTTTTTGTCTTGAGATTTTGACCAGGAGTGTACTTAGGCCCTGCAATGCAGATTAATTAATGCATTGACGGGAAATTGAGGAAGTGTAAACCTTGCGGTGAGTGATGTCACTGAGTTCAGATCAGAGACCAGAGATCGGAGATGGTCAAAGGTGATAAGAGATCAGGGATGGTCAGAGGTGATCAGAGGTGATCAGAGTTGATCAGAGATGATCAGAGTTGATCAGAGTTGATCCGAGATTATCAGAGTTGATCAGAGATCAGAGATCAAATATCAGCTCAAATTAGATTACATTGGATTGGACCGGATATAACCAGACCAGACTAGAACGGACCAGACCGGACCGGACCAGAATTCAATTCATAGAATAGTTTGATCGATTCAAACAATACATTCCTGCACGTAATAAATCAGCAGAATCATAACTTAAAACTATTATGATAGACAGGTCGAGATATAACTTCTTTTGACATCTTGGGCATCCTGTAGAAATATTATTCTAAGCTTTTATTCAATGGCTTCTAGACCATTCAACTTTTATAGACCTTCCATAGACATCAAATATGTAATTATTTGGCTTGAGAGGATGATAAGGTGTATTAATTAAATTTACAGTTTTAAGTAACGATGCGGGCGAGTGCAGCGAGTTCAAAATAAATTTAGTATTAATTTTTTTTACAGAGTACATGGTCTATCATTACAAACCATCAATAAAGAGAGAACAGCTACTTCATAACAGCTAGAATCATCAAAACTGAGAAAATAAATGACATCTAAGACACTTTCTAATTGCTTCAGACAGAAGGCATCGAGTTCAAAGCCTTCATTTCCACTGAAAGGGAAACTGTGTTGGGACAGTTATTAAAAATAATTCGTACACTCTCTTGCGGAGACGAATCCAAGGCGGTAAACTGCGGCACATCAATGGCAAGGATACGAAATGAGAAGTAATGCAAGCATGTGAAACATTATTATTAATTAACATTAACTGTTTAATGTTGTGATAATGAAAAAGCATTTTCTACAGTTATTATTATGAGCACAACAAACGAAACCGTAAACTAGGTTACATGTTAACAAAAATTGTTCAAAATGCCTCCCATTTGTTTCGATGCAGGCGTTCAAACGCCTCTCCTCGTATAAAGAGTATGCTGGACGAAAAATCCCGATTATTAGCCATTCAATCCCTGGTGTTATCGCG
>JACJUY010011566.1:28485-41302 GCA_014220935.1 Platorchestia sp. MABIK
TCAATATCAGTGAAAAAATATACAGAGATATTGACCAAAAAATGTAACACTTTTGCTGCTACTCGATCTCTCTAAGCATTCGACAGCGTCGAATATGATCAACTCCTACGAAAAATACTGAACTTGGGAGTTGATACGAATTGGTTTAAAAGCAACCTATCAAATCGATCTCATGCAGTTGAGACATGGTTTGAATCCAACCATGTCTCGGAAACACACAAGATATCAATTTCTTCTGTGACCATCATTACTCTAATGTCATCCAGCTTACTATTGAGGCTACGAACATTGATCTGTCTTCCTCCCATAGGCAAATTGATTTCGATGAAGTAAATTTGACTCGTCCAAGTGAGATGACAGTTGATTCGTTACTACTTTTTCCAATATTTTGTACAGGACAGGTAATAGGCATATGGACCTGTAATTTGACGCTGTATCTATGTCACCATGCAGTTTTATGCAACGGTCTAATTATGGAGTGTTTCCATTGGTTTGGAAACTTATTAGTTGCTATTGATGTGTTGATAATCAAACGAATCAGTGGTTCTGTGACTGGAAAACTGTCTTTGATGTCTTGAAGGCTGATTCCATCATGTCCGACTGCTTTTGGGTTTTCAATGAGTACAAAATAGTCCGTAACTCTGGTAAATCGACAGGACGTGGCCTCCACAGGGCACCAGCCTTTGAAAGTGCAGTAGGATACGAACTTTCAACTGACGGTTGCCCCGGACTGGTTTTACTTACTTCACTGAAGACTTGAGCACCTGCTTTTGAAAAGAATGTATTGAACTCAGTGGCTTTTTCCAAAGGATTTTCAAAATAACTCTTTCGGTCTGAATTTTTATATTGAGCCACCTCACTAATAATTTCCCACGTACGTTTTGGTTTTTTTTTGGCTTGAATAGTTCTTGGTGAAAGTGAGCTTGTTTTGCTTGCGTGATTTTCTTCCGAATAATCTTTTCAAGTTCATAACATCTCTTGTACAACGTACTGTTCGACCTATTTTCTTTATACTCCTGCAAGTAAATATTCTTTACTCTGCTCAGTTCTTTGATTTCGTTAGTGATCCACACAGTGCGTTTTGGCTTAGTTTTTTTGGTGATATAAGGTGCGCATTCATTGAGAGCTGCTGTAAAGTTCACGTTAAAGATAGAAACTTGAATGTCCACATCGTCAGATTGCATCATTCTTTGAAATTCGGTGAACCTATTTAGGAGTTTTTCATGAAACAGTTCAGGTGAATATTGACTTTTCAGGAGGTAAGTCATGGAACGAAAGTTTTGTCTTTCCTTTGCAAAATTAATTTAACATTCTACAGAGTGGTGATCGGCAACAGAGGGTGATATAACTGTACAGCCGTAGGTTTGTTTGTGATTGCCAGATCGAGGAGAGTTTTAGAGACTCTTGTAACGCGAGTCGGTTCTTTAACCATTTGTGAAAGGTTTAGTTTGTACAGCAGTCTGCTACGCTGATTTTTTTTTATTCGTCAAGTCAGTATTAAAATTGCCGAAAGCAAAGAATGACTTTTTTGTAGCTAGAATTTCGTTAAAAATTTTCTCAATGAACTCTAGTGTTGTAGGTAGTGAAGCCGATGGGTGCCGGTAAAGGCTGCCGGTTATAATGGATTCATGTTTTTATTTGAACTTTTAGCCAAACCATTTCTATGCCCTCGCACACTTCATTTGTTAAAAGTAAAGACGACGAATAAATTTCTTTGACGAAAATACAAGATCCACTTATTTTGCTACTTCTAACGCCGTCATAGCGGTACAGCACGTAATCGGGAATTTTGAAAAACGAGCTCTGGGTTCGCGAATCAAACCATGTCTCGGAAACACATAAGATATCAATGTCTTCTGTGACCATCATTACTCTAATGTCATCCAGCTTACTATTGAGGCTACGAACATTGATCTGTTTAATTTTGATATTTTCTATTTCATGGCGATTATTAGCGGCGTCAAAGTGATTTTTTGGTAGGGACTGTTTCGGGGATTCGTTGATCTTAACATTGTTGCCCAGAGAGTCAAGTCTTGCGTCAGGTACATTTGAGAGACTGCCGTTCAACTGGACAACAGTATTTTGTCATGAAGATGACGTGATATCAGTCTTGTTTTTGTCTTGCGCAACAAGGGTACTGTAGTGGTCATTTTTTCGATGAAGTATTAAGGGAACCATTTCCAAAAACTAGAAACTTTTTTCTATTGGACGTACGTCTATGAAAATTTGCAGACTTATAAATCTCCAAATTCGCAACAACTTATCTTAAACAAAATTTTTTCATTAGGGCATACAAAATTAATTTTTCATTATGATTAAAAAATATAAATAAATATTTTTCATAATATCTCCGAAATTTACAAAGCTAGAGCAATGTGGTTTGTTGCATTTGAAAGTAAAATGTGTGCTCTCAAAATTTTTTATTTTTTATTTCTTGCATTCCGAATTTATATTATTTTTTTAAAAGAGGTATGGTAAAATTTATAATTATAGTGTAAAAAAGTATACGGAAAGTTTTACATAAACAATTTGGAAAATCCCTTAAACAAATTTTTAGAGCACACATTTCACTTTCAAATGCAACAAACTGCATTGCTCTAGCTTTGTAAACTTCGGAGTTATTATGGAAAACGTATTGAAAACCTACTTGTTTTAAAAAAGATATTTTAAGATTAAAAATGCTTCTTCTCCTACAGTTTTTGAGCTACAGTGATGATTTTGGTATCATTGGATGCGGAAAAACGAGGGCTTTACAAAAATAAGTTTATTTCAAAATTAATTTGTGTTCCAAAATTATGACGTCATAAATTTGAATTTTTTCGAAAAAAAAATTTTGTTTTTTCATTTTTTCCAATCAAAATTAAAAGTATGAGAAAAAGCATTTAATTTTTTGGAATTTCCACGTTATTCTGCATTCAATGATACCAAAATCATTACTGCAGCTCAAAAACTGTCAGAGAATAAGCATCTAGAAAACCCCCAAAAAAGTCGTTTTCTATGATTTCCAATTTTCTTTCAAAGAAAATCGCATTTTTTCACAGAAGGTAAATGATTCTAAATTGCATTTCCTATCAGTGTACCAAATTTTATTGCTCTAGGTTCATAAATGAAAAAAAAGGTCCGGAAGGGGGATGCTCTCCCTCTCTCGGGGGGGCGCTAGCTCTGGGATACGTTCCTGATATTTCTACAGACATTCGGGGATATATCTCAAACTCTTTAAAAGCAATAAAAAAACGATCAGGAAAATCTTATCTTTGACTGAGATGCTCGGAAATGGTTCCCTTAACGGAAGGTTATTAGTAGATAATTCTGGTGAGGGTTCGACTACTGTTCTCCAAACACCATTGCCTTGTTCATCGAAGATTAGAATTCTTTCACCAGCCACATTCGATATGATTTGTGGTATTAGGTCTCCGGCATCATCATCAAAATGTTTTTCGTCAATGTATTTACTTATGAGCCTAGATAGGTCACCGCTTTTCTTGTCAAGGAAATTGACATATTTGTTTTCATTTGCTGTGCTCTTTGTTTTGATTGCTGCTTTTAAGCAATTTTAATTCCATTTTGAAGACGATCGTGTGTTAAGCTGGTGAGTTACTGCATGAAGAAGGCAGTGCCCATCGGCCATGGTAGGAAGCAGCTTTATTTTCAATGATCGTTTTAATTCAACCATTGTGGTACTGACGAGTGAGCACATGGAGTTTGGATCATATATAGGCTGACTTTCAGCATTGTTAGACAGGAGTTTTTTGGATTTCTCATTATCCTGGGTTGAATTAGCAGGTTGTGGCCAATTTTGGTAGTGGGAGCGACTGAGTAATGAGGGGCGCTCTTGTCATTTCCACTTTCTTGGTCGTGGTTCTGTGTGCGGTTGGGCTGTGAATTTTCTATCAAATTTCGACTGAGATTTTGCTGCAATTTTTCTCTTCGTATTGATTTCACTGCTTCCGAGTACGTGGCTGGATGTTGATGATTTGTACTCGTTTGTGAGAAGGGTATGTCGCTCTCTGTGTTCGCGTCTGATAATAACGAAAACCTATTTTTTGTAGGTACTGTGCAGTATTCAGAGATCGAGGGAGGAAAATGTTCCTCATCAGTCGGCAAGCAATAATTAAGGTTGCTAGAGATTTCTCTTGAAAAGCTAACAATCGAGTGGAATTTTTCAATTCATTTTGGTGTTTTCCGTTGATGTTGGAACATTCAGTTTTGTCATTCAAGCAATTGAAGTTTATGATACACGAGCTAGATTTTAAAGTGAGTTTTAGACTCGATCTAAGAGCAATCTGTTGAAGAAAATTGTGTGTTTCTTCTCTTGTACTAGGCAAAGTACGAACATCGTTGCAAGTTATGAGATCAGTTGCGCCATTTGTTCGGAGCGGAATCAATCTAATACCGTTTTTTTTTGCACAAATTCAGCGCCTGATACAATTGCTTACCGCTACACTCGCTTACTACATAAATACGAGCAAAAGCATTCTTAGACAAAATAAATTCCTTAATTTTAGCAATGTTAGGTCGCGAGAGTCTTAATTAAATCTCTCAAGCAAATGATGTAGTTGGTAAATTGATGCATTTGTCTAATTGCGTCAAGAAGGCCATCAATACGACCGGAAATTAATGTTCGAATTTTACTCGTAGTGTCAATGTCACTCCTTTCGACTGTCGTGAGAATTTTATCTCCGACAAGAAATGTATCCAAAGGTTTTCTGCAATTTGAGTCAAAAGAATGGTTTGCATAGGACGGGATCTTTGGCGTAAAATCGAAAGAACTTACATGCGATTTAATTTGAAAAGTTGCTCTGTAACGAGCCTAATATTTGAAGCGGTGGAAGATGTCGAAAGTGGATTTGGAGGCGTAAAATCAGATCATCCCCCCACACGTCGGAATCTGTGATTTCAAATAAGCTGCGTAGAACTCCGACAGTCACACAGTTTCACTGGTGTGGCGCGGAGCTAAGTATTTCATTCTGGTAAGTCATTCTTCCCTGTTTGAATTTGCTTATTTTCTCTAGTGTGTTTTTGGAAGCTGCTATGCACTTCCTCTAATTTAGCTATTTTAACGCATAACTTAAAAAAATGAAACGATCCTTTTTATTCGCGCTTCTAGATTTTATTTCGTTTGAGTGAAATGCTCCTGTATATTTTCATTAAATTTATTATTGATCATAAATGTATAGCATAAGCTGATAAACTAGTTAATTGTATCGTTTTCCGCAAAACCGCTTATGGGAATATCATTGTTTCTTTGACGGATGCATTGTCTCAAAAAATGAGTGTAAAAAGCTGGAACAGACTTCACATTGCTCTTCATGAACAGAGGGTAAACAATAGCAGTCTTTCGATCAGTTCGCAGGAAATCTAGAGAGACATTTTAAGGCTAAAATTGAGTGAAATTTTATGTGAAATTTTACAAAAGAAGTGCTAGTGTAGTTACCTCAATAACTAGATGTTAAATTAATAAAATTAGAAATGGGACTACAAAGTAAGAATAGTTTTTGTCGAGGAATGATTGTAAACACTCTGATAGTTTTGGTATTTCGTTGAAAAAGCACTGTCAAAAGCAAAAAAGCCAAGTACTGTTATCGCTTATCATAGCCCTGCACCGTATTTTTATTTTTTCTGAATTGTAACCGTTGATCTGACCAAAGCATTTATTCTCATCTAATATTTTTCCCCAACAGGTACTGTAAACTAGATACATCAATGATGAAAACATCGCTGATCTGCCTGCTGCTGGCCTCCGTGTTCTTCGCCATCCCAAAGGCTGAGGAAATGCCTGGGATGAAGCGTGTGGGGATGGCTGAGAAGCTGCGGTAGAAAATGGCTGAGAAAATGCGTGAGATGGCTAAGGAGAAGCGCGGAGAGAAGCGTGAGATGGCTGAAGAGAAGCGAGAGGAGTCAGAGGTAAGCGATGATGAGGCTAAGAGTGTTATAAAAGTACATAATTGAAATTCTAACCTTCGTCGTGTGTCTTTTGGAAACTGAAATTTACTGTCAACTGAGGTACGAGAAACATATTCCATGCGTGATCTGGGTGCTCTAAGGTAATTTCTGTTTAAGAAAAACTTTTGTTCCAGCTTTTGTTTCCCAAAAACTTGACACCTCTTGCCCGAGTCTCCTGATTTTTATCACACTCATTTACCTGTGGGGCTTTTGTTGTGTTCTAAAGACGAGTCCAATTGGAACGTGAAGTTTAAATTCGTAAATTTTGCAAATACATACTGCTGGAATATTTTTTCATCCAGATGCATCGAAAGTTTGCTGAAATAAGAGTATTAATTCTGAGTAAAGGTTGGACTCGAAATATTAATGTTGTTGTTCTTATTCAAGTTTTACTGATTAGGTTGGCGCTCAACACTTGGCCGAAATACCATTAAAAGAACTGAATCGCTTCAAATACTAGGATGAATAAATATAATGCTATTATCAAAGAGTACAAAATTTTGTTTTCAGATTACTAAAGTACCGTTGGTTATTCAGTGAACATCGAGACGTTGTGAGAAGTGAAATGTCGTGTCTCACATAACTACTTGTGTTCTTCCGAATGCATAAATATTTAGTCAATATTTATCGTAATTCTGTATACCCATTAGAATGAAATTTGGCCGATGGGTGTAAAATAATTATTATATTTAGTCTATCTTTCCTAACTAGTAGCGGAATAGGTACTCTGTTGTTAAATGTTTTTGGTCACTTTATTCTAAAATAAAACTACTTTCAAAAATGGATTTACTAATCATATTACCGACAAAATTAATTTTACTGAACAGATATCCTTTCACCAATAAGATTTACAGCGTTCCAGTACAGATTTTGAAAGCAGTGTGCTGCGCAGATCAATTTTGCCCGCTAGTTATAAGAAGCAGGTATACGTAGCTCTACACACACACACGGTGGGGTAAGCATTTCCTGCTCTGCCTATCTCGACTAAGGCTACAACAGTACACAATTTACGTTGTTGGAAGGGTGCTCAGCTCATTGCCTGGCGTTCTACACTAAAATTAATTAGGCACCTTAATGTAGGGTGATTTTAGCATTCAATAATGACGACGAAAATTCACAAGTAGATCGTGCCTTCATTTGATTTTGATTGACTGAGGCGTTCTGGACTGAAGTTAAATATTCAACTCAATTTAAATCCAATTTTAGTACTTAATACTGACAATCACAATCGATAAATAGATCTAAATAGATCGTGCTTTCCTTTGATGTTGATTAAGTGCTTATGATAATTTAATTTAGGACAAGCGGCGGGTGAATTAACCGTACTGTGAAAAAATTTTCAGTGACCATCGGAGGGGCACAATGCAATTGTTAACTAGTCAATCTGCGTTGTATCTGATAGACCTTGTGAATTTCTCGGCAGCGTTTTACCTTTCCTACCATTATCATGTTTGAATGTCAATTAGGTGAATCCGGGAATATATGTAATTTTCAATTTTTCCAAACGCGATAGCAGGTGCAAAATCTGCTGGAGATGTCGGTAAATGAATATTTTTATTTTCTACACGTAATCGTTCTCTCAATTATGAATTTGAAATTATATTGATTAACGCTTGGAAAATTTTCCATTCAGTGTGTTAAAACTTATGTACACGAAAATGTAACGTGTTGTTGCAGTGATCATTGTAGCTAGTTCGAACTTTTAACAGTAACGAATGGTCTGTTATAACAATATTTTGTGTTCTGTTACTAATGATTATAATAATAATCTTGTATTTATGAAAATTCACCATGTCTTTTGCTTTGTTAATCAATAAAACTTAATATGTGTTTCCGAAAGTTCTGTCCTCTTTTTTTTTGTTTAACCAAACTTTAAAACACGTGGTGTCAGATGATGAAAAATTTTTCAAGTGAATCATATGCGTCACTCCATGTAGAAATTCCACAAAGGTAGCAATCCAACAACAGCACTGAAAACCGTAAACGTGAATGTCAACTAGAGTAAATTTAATTGTATGTGAAGTTTAACTGAATACCTGACACCTGATCTGACCTTGAAAACAGCTGTTTTGACATATTCGTATGTTTGCAAGTTTACTTAAAGGAAAAGAGGACCAAACTTTCCGGTACCCCAAATATTTCATGCGTATGGAAAAGGAGGAAAACTCATTTCATGTGCTCGTACATAAATATTGAAACTAAATTGAATTGATTTTTCTAGAATCAAGATATAACTACTGCTATGTACCTTGCTACGGATCCTACGAAGAAGTGGTAAGGTCTTATGTTTTTTATGGGATCGAAGTATAGAAGAAATAGCATGCAACCTATTTTTTCTTCAAAAGTTTAGCGAATTTAATCGTAATAAAAATTTTCGGATTTGAAATGAAGATTTTTAAAACAGTTGTTCATTCAGTGTAATGACACATGAACCACTGAATATAGATGCATTTCGACTAGTACCTAAAACATATTTGCTGTGTAAATTCATCGTAATGATTGTGCATCATTCATGAGTTTAGTAACACACTTACATGTCAGTGCACCAACGCATCATATTAATACTTTACAATCTTCTGAATTTACCAACTTACTAGCTCGTTAACGACAGCGTCCCCTATACGGCCATTTTTTTCATCATTGAACCTAGAGCGATGAAATTTGATATACTGATAGGAAATGCAAATAGAAATCGTTTGTCTTCTATGACAAAATGCAATTTTCTTCATAGAAAATGAAAAATTCATAGAAAATGGAATTTTGGGGAGGGGGTTTCAAAATGCTTCTCCTCTGACAGTTTTTGAACAACAGTGATGATTTTGGTATCATTGGATGCGGAAAGACGTGGACATTATAGGAAGTCTTATACTGTTTCCTAAATTTTCAGTTTTAATAGAAAAAAAATGAAAATAACGAGAGAAAATTTTGGTTTCGAAAAATGCGGATTTATGACGTCATAACTTCTGAACAAAGATTAATTGTGAAGTCAATTAAGATTTCTTGGAAAGCCCTTAGCTTTCCGCATCCAATGATACTAAAATC
This sequence comes from Platorchestia sp. MABIK, assembly GCA_014220935.1. NCBI lineage: Eukaryota > Metazoa > Arthropoda > Malacostraca > Amphipoda > Talitridae > Platorchestia > Platorchestia sp. MABIK. Next base: position 37,471 of record JACJUY010011566.1, read on the forward strand.
ACCATTGTAGCTTGAACACTGTAGGAGGAGATGCATTTTGAAACCCCAAACTTCATTGTTTACATTATAAGCAAAACAAAGAAACGTAAACAAATATGATGAAAAAATTTAAAAATTTTGGTTCAGGTTAGACCCCTGAAATCATTATACAGTAATATATAGACATAGAAGATGGCATAGCAACGTCGGGCCTTGAAGAAAGTGCTAAGGGGGAGGTGTAACATGATAAAATACCACTTCCCCCTCCCCTCTCCCTCCCCCATTCTTCAAACCCACGTAGCGGGCGAACGAGTGAACGTACGAGTCTCATTTTTTCACAGGATGTACCTGACCTTTTACACTTCCTATAGCAGCAACAATCCCAATTTCTCAAATGGTCACAAAATCATGGATTTCTATGGGGGACGCTGTCCTTAACTAAGCAATGTTCCAACCTTCCAGCCGACAAAAAATCAAATAATTAACTTGCCAAGGAGTGTAAAATTGACTTCCATTCAAATTTCAACGAAGTTATCCATAGGATAGCATGATTTTGAATCGCACTCATCATACTCATATCAATTCATCATTTTTCAAATTGGTTGCTGGTATGACTACTGCTACAACACAAATGACGCACTTTTCAACGACAATTACAGCGGCTGCTGGTGTTGCAGAGACGACTATGCTCCCTATTCGTGCTACAATTATTGACCAAAAGATCAAATATTGTAATAGCTTCTGTTGATGGACAAATTTATGTGACATCTAACAGTGCATTACGCGGGACGAATCTCACTGGTAAACACAAAAATTTTGAAAGATGATTCTGCACAATGATTGTCTTTACCAGTAAATGTTTTTATTAGTTTTTACAGTAGACTATGCTGCCTTCGAACAAAGGACGATAATTCGTATGAAATCCTTTTACGACATTTAGTCTTAACTTAAATATCGATCGCTACAGGAATATCACAATATTATTTGTTCATATTGGTGTTACTTTTGCATTTTAAAAACGAAAGAATGCGTCAAACATCATAAAAATAATTTAAATAACGCTTTTCACTGTAATAATAGCTAAAATGAATGATGTTCCAAATAGAACCAACTTTTATTCCTAATAATTGTTTTACTCCAAATGCTTAAAAGCTTGATTTCTGAATATTATTATTAAGAGTCCTACTGATAGCGGATAAATGCGAAGAATAAACTCTTACGCGCACGATAAGTAACAACATGCTGAAGAATATAGAGAATCACAATTATTACATTTTCATTCACTACCCTGGAAAATGTACCAAGCGATGGTTCCCTTCGGTAACACTGTATTTGTCTTCTTTTGATAAGTTGCAGAAACGACTTCTTGAACTGTCGAATACAATTTTGTGCAGATAACTTGCAATATAACTGTTACTGTATTCTCTAGAACGTTTAGACAAAAGCAATTCTGGAACCACCACTCGTGTATGTAGACCGTATGCCTCGTATAATTAATTAAAATCTAGTTGATCAACATAACCAATCTTTTAAGTTTCAAATCCATTCCATATTTTGAAATGAAATTCAAGGGCAAACGATTTATATGCATTGCAGCACCTGATATGTAACAATAGTTTCAAATTATTTTGAACATTTCCTAGATTCATCAAACTAAGTTCCTTATTTCCCTTTTTTTACGATGTATTTGCGAACATTTGTTTAGCATACACATTTCAGGTAACTTTGAAACATTTTGAATTTGGAAGCTTGAAGACCCGAGCAGAAGCTCTTATTGCCTGTAACTGACAACGACTGTAAAATAATAATCTTGGCGGATTGAAACGCGTCTCATTTCGAATTAATCCGGTATATTCATACAAAGGGAAATTGATGATCAGATTAGCCCTAATTCATCAGTACATTGTTTGATGACATCTACATGAAACAGAACTGTTTACCTGGAGAAAAGGGAGAAAATTCAGATTTATGAAAACCAATGATTACACGTACCGAGTCCAATAGGCAAAAGAGCATATTTACGAGACGACTGAGGAATACAGGGTTACTTAGCAGACGGATAGAACGCATGATATGTTTAGTTCAAATGGAGCGAAATTTGTCAGGTGTCCAGCTCGCTTTTAAGTGTAAACTGAACCTACACTGTGGAACACAACAAAGCCAGTGTCTTCGTTAGGGGCCCTTCCGGCTCTGCTTGGTATGGGTTTTCTACGTTCACAATGGACGGGCACCAATGTAAAAAATGATTTTGTTCCACACAACCCTGATGCATATCATCTCGGACATTGATTTTTCAAATGCCTTCAAACACTAGAGCGCAGTGAAGATTACCCTCGGTCGAGCAGGTACCCATTACCGACACCTGGGTGGAGTGGGGAATTATGGCTGAGTTCTCACTTTTCCGAAACGGGACAAGCACCGCCGTTTTCGAGAGGTTATCTCAGCCTCCTGGACTCAATATATTTTATTCTTTGACATCAACATGGCGATTAGTAAAAAAGAATGTATTATTGTTCTAATATTACTGATCTGAGAAGTGAAAAACGCTGTCAATCCACAGAATTAAAGCTGTCACTGCTTTTTTAACGTGTCAGAACGAACGTTAAAGGGAATTATGAAGTAAAATTGGTGATTCTGATTGTTACAAATTGTTACAAAGGCGTAATTGTTTAAGAGTGCGCGATTCAGGCTGAACGGTTGCGGTATGTGAAAAAAGACACGTTTTCTAGAACCATTGTCATCAGTGTTTTAAAAATTGTTTTTGCTAAGATGCAACAGCTTCATTGGTCTCTGAGTAATTCAGTAATTGTAAAACCATACGAAGAATTTAGTAAATAATGCCAATCGAATATCGTATGAGAAATTCCACTGATTACTTTTTCAAATAGAGGAAATGCCGAGCAGCAGTAGGTGTTTTTTTGAAGCAATAATTTGCAGTCATACAAATTTTGAATAAATTATTTATGAATTGATGAGAAACATATTGGCAGTAACAATTTCGAAGTGAAAGATGGTTTTCAGATTAGAATTTTGAAATTGTCGGAGCTCGTGATGAATATGTTTCTATGTATGAATACACACTCATGCCATGATAAAAATGGCAATGACCTGCCTTTCAGTTTATGCTTAAAAATGTGCGCGTTAAACCAATGAGCGCCTTTTATGTGGTTTTCGTAAAATTAAAATTAACAACAGGTTCTACAGTATATATATCTAGTTGGCTTACTCGCTCTTTACTAGAACGACGAAAAATCGAAAACAGAATAATACTGAAAAACACTGAAGTAAGTCTAATAAAGTCCTTCCGTTAAGGCCTCCTCACACGTACGAATATGTCCGCAGACAATCTGAACTGAGTTTGGTCTGACGGTCTCAAGACCCCGCACACGATGCAAACAACACACTTCAAGCTTTGCGAAGACTGGCACACACTTCAGAATGCCAGTAGCAGCTAGGTGGAGACCACGCACAAGAAAGACGGCTCCAGACGGCGAGTTCGTACAGTTGATGGGATTCGCTTTAATTGAAATGAATTCGAAAAAAAAGAAATGTAAAAGCTCGTTCAAAATGCGCTAAAGAAATGTTCCTAAAAAGTAATGAATATACAAATGGGAAAGTGCTTAATGGAGTGCGCAAGGAGGAAGAGAGGCAGAGTACAGGCGTGCACCACCCACGAAGGCTGGATGGACACTGACGCGGTGACGGCGGTGTCGAGGTTTGCAGCCAGGGCTGCCAATGAGATTTTCATCAAAACCCAAGATCATGCATCTAAAAAACCCAAGATCTAGAAAAAAAACCCAAGATTCCAAAAATCCTAAAAATATATGGTTTATACTACAAAAAATATATATAC
>JACJUY010011568.1:5903-16874 GCA_014220935.1 Platorchestia sp. MABIK
CTTTTCCGGCTTTCTGTTGAAAGGAAATATAGTAAAACTAAGGCTGGTAAAACATCTAGCATAAAAATTTAACGATGGATTTTAAAAATAGAGCTTTCGAGCATTTCCACACTCATCTTCAATATATGGAAAATTTAAATTGAAACATGGTAAACACAGTACATGAATACAAATTGGGAATTATATGAAAAAAATTTGTTAGGACAAGATATTTAGAGGCGCAGAAGATGACATGTCATTGAGACTTGGCTTAAATTGATGAATTAGGACACTTTCTAGTAACTTAAGGCTATGTTTATCACAAGTTGAGACTATTTTGAAATTATCAGTGTGAATTGGATGGTCAGATTCTAATGCGTGATCTCTTATACTGCAGTGCAATGGGTTTGACACTCTATTTCCCGTACGGACCGACACCCCCTTGTGCTCAGCTATGCGTGTGGCAAAATGGCGAGCAGCCTCACCATAATAAGTGGCCCCACACTGGCCACTCGTGTATCTATAAACCACGCAGCTACGCAACAAAGGGGGCATCCTATCGCCGTACCGGAAAAACTGCCAATGTTGAAAAAATTGCGGAAAGTAATGCGTATGTCAGTTTGCGGATAGTACTTATTACATAAATCACGAATTTCGCAAGAAATTTTCTGATTGTGCGACCGTGAAATGAAGGCAGAGTGAAATAAACTACCTTTTTCTTAGTACTTGCGACTAGAATTTTTCTACTTCTAAGGGATTCGATTTTACTACGAAATGTGTTCTCAATGAAAGACATGGGGTTAATGTTCTTAGCAAAATAGGAACGCAGATATTCTAACTCTTTTGTTAAAGTAAAGGTAACATGAACATAATTTGAACATGCATTCTAAATGCATGAAGGATGCATGAAGGATGAGCAATTTTATGATTTTGTAGTGTTTTTATTCAATGCATGTATATTTTGTACTTGCTGATATGACTGACGATGAGCTGAGGTTTGAAACGTTTCATTAAAATGATTTTAAAGGTCTTCTTTGCTATAACCTTCGTACATTTACATGTATGTAAAAAGGCTTTGACTAACTTTAAATAGACTAACATTGTATCCACTTTCCATGAAGTTTTTCTAGTGGATAATTTGTAATATAACCTCGAACAAGAATACAAGTTTTGGTTTATAATTAATTTTAGTAAGAAAACTTCACATGAATTTTCATAAAATTATTCGTACACGTAATTTGCAACACTGCTTCTAATGTAATGTGGATGCACGTATTCGCAAAAAGTTGCGAAGTTCCTCAGTGGTACGTGTGACGAAGAGCGTCGGCCTCTCCAGCAGTCTTACGGAGGTCGCAGGTGCTTCAAAATGTAATCAGGTGTTGAGAACTAGCGTAATATCTGCTTGTGTGCTCCAATTTTATTTGAATTTTAGGCTGAACAAAATTCGCAGCGGCGCCCGCAAATGAGTTTATAATGACTTGTGTGTGTTATCAGACACGTAAATATTGAAACGACAGACGTTCAAACATGGAGCAGAAAATCGAAGGCTAAGGTTTTCTTAGTTCGAATTTTCAACACACATTCAATCCACATTCAAATGTTAGAATGCTGACGCGAACACATGACGGAATCACGTGTTATACTTTGACTGATTAAAGGAATTCGGTTTCTATCGAATGCGCCCATGAAAATTAGGGCACTTCGATGAATGTCATTCAACTGACACGGAAACAGAATGAAATCGAGAGCGTTTTGTTTTGACTTACTTATAATTCCCCCTGAGCTGGAAACAGATTAGTATCGAGAGCGTGTTGTTTTGACCCCCTTACTCCCGGAGAGGCTGTCGGAAATGTCTTAGAAAAGTGTTCACATTCCGAATACGTGGTGATGTTAGGATGCACCACGAGCAGAGAGTTGTGAAGAGTTACTATAGGTATTGAACAATGAAATGCCAATCCATGGATGGATAGGTTGCTCACTGCTCAGTATATAATAATGCTTAAAAACTTGCTTTGGGAAGAATTATATCTTAAAGTTTAGTTTTGTACGTTAAATACCAAACAAAATTCAATGACTATAATTTTACTGTTGCATTCTTCACGTTATAACAACTTATCTGGTAAATTGAGCAATTTATGAATTAACCTGAAATCGAATGAATTTTTTAGTTTCTATCGACAGAGTCAAGTTTTGGTTTAGGAATGGTATTCATTTGTAAAAAGTTTGAAATAAACGTCTTAAAATGAATGAAAGAAAACTAGTTAAACATCCTTTTGGATAGGCCATATGTAACTTGTTTAACTACCGTGCACGTTTAACTAGGTTCCGATCCTTATACAGGTCCGAATTGCGTTATACCTTATATCAGTTCCCTCAGCCCGTTTTGTCATATATTGGTTGGCTGTTTATTCTTTCATGCCTGTTGTGATGCGTAATTGGGTTTTAGTCTTAATAAATTTTTGTATGCAATTGGTTTTTGTGTTCAGCTGTAAGCTGTTGCGCAACAGGCTTGCAGGTTGCTTCTGGCCGTTTCCGGTCGTTGCGATAGCGTGCCGTGAGGCGTGAGCCTTTTACATTTTCCTGTTGCTTGTCTCCGTTACTGATTTGTGTAATTGTTAACAACTTCTTTCAGAGGAGACGGCGAATGTCATTTAGATTAGTTTCGCTTAGCGTCATCACTATTGTATGTTGTGATGTATTATAGCTTTTGATGTTTATGCTTTTTTATCTAGTATCGTGTACTTTGCTTTTGATAAAATGCGATGGTGATTCCATAGACCGGTAATTGTGTTTATTTATATAGTTTTCTTCCATGTACTTAACGTAAAATATCCACGTGAACATGATGAACCTTTTGTAATCAATAGAATTATATGTTAAGTGGGAGGACCCACTTCCGCGAAAAGGGGAGCCATGTTGGAGTGGAATTTCTAGTGTTTTTATTCTTGTATTATCATCACTACGGGAAAGCCCACCTAAGATACGGTTACGCACATAATGCGCTGTNCTGTGAATCATTCCTGTTGATACTGTGATGCACATTTCCATATTGTTATTACCCAGGGCTAATATTGCTATTTATTCCACAGGGGGTGTCGTTCCTGTCCAGAGAGGTCCGCCGGACACTTCGGGGTGAGTCCTTTTCTCAGCGTGAATTTTGGCGCCGCTGAACTCGAATTGCGGCACAGGGAGTCCAAAATACATTGTACGCATCCTTTGACTGTCGATCACTCATGCATTTTGTTTGTGTTTCGTGGGAAACCAAGTCTACTCTGTAGATTTGTAATTATCTTAAATTTAGTGATCTTTTCATTGATTCAACTCATTACCGTTGCATCGAAGTCAATAAACACATAAAAAATGCACGAGCGCTGGGCAGTGAAAGAATGAGTAGCTTTTTTCGGACATCTTGCACACGTACAATTTTAAGTGATGTAATATTATCGCAAAGCATCTATGGTTTTACAAGTTGTGTTGTTATCAGAGTACATGTATTACATCGTGAGCAGTAAACTTATTTCATTAATATAAGACAACTAAATTCATCGTCGGTGTTTTTCGTCGTTTTGATTTAAAATAGAACAATAATTTAATTTTATTTCAGAGATTTTATTTATTTTTCATTCCTGAATTCTGAAATAGGGGTTTGATTATGAGTATTAGATTTCAGTGCACCTATCAACTGCATCGAAATGAGTCGTCTCTCAGAAGAAGAAGACTTTGCTTTCGAACGCAATAAATTTAATGAAGTACAACTAGAAGCTCACTTATCAGACGGAAATGCTTAGCTCCTGTGGAAGCTACCTCTCTTTTCAAAATCGTTTAATTACAGAAAAACACTCTTTAGAAAAATGCGAGTTGATAAGTGGTTTAATTTCTGTCATTTTATCATAATGAGATGCACCGGGAAGCACTATTGTGCATGTAGTGGAAGAAAAAAAAATGATTAAATTTTTCAGTTTGATTTTAGGGTTAAAACATCTTAATAAAAATCGAGCATTACGTAGAATATGCTCCTAACAATTGCACTCTACTAGCTGTAATATTGTTTTCAAATTTCATTATGAGTTAGAATTTCATCATTTATGAGCGTTTGCCAAGTGTGCTATGTATGAAAGTGCAGAATTTTGAAATCCACAAAACACACCCTTAATTTGCATCGCTTTTCTACAGGTCGACAGGAGGAGTGCTGGGGATATTGCCTCGTCCATTTCGACGACGTAAGTTTTTCAATAGAAAACAATTTCTAGGCCGAATGAGAGCTATCGAGTGTAGCTGAATAACATCAACTGATTCTGAAGATTAAGATGAATACTGCAATCTCAGAGTCGTGAAATACGGAACTCATTCTCAAAACGGAAGACATTTTCTATAGCGCTACTGGTTTGTATCAGAACTATTTTTTTGGAGCCTTCAATCATTATAAATGAGAATACAGTAATAAGTTGTTCACGTAGGTATATTAATTCTACTTTGAAAATTTTGAAGCTAAAAACAATACGTACAAACTAGACTGTTATGCTCCTATACTTCAATAACAGGTTCAGTTCGGCTGAATCTCAAGTTGTGCAACAAGAAGAGTTTGAAAGGAGCGTCTACGTTTTCACGGCGTTATTCTATTTTGAACAGACATAAGCGGAAGATGCTTCTGATATATTTTAGTTAAATATTATACAAATGCCATAAAATATACTGTTCATTCATAGGATCAATATACAGATAGATTATATTCTGAAAAAAACATGGTCATTAAAGCTAAAATAACGTTCATCCTAACCAAGTTCGATAAATATTTTTAACTCTAAATTCATTCTACAAACTAAAAAGATTCTCTCGACAAACAATATAGTTTCAATTTTGAACCAACTGGATATTATTGGCCTAGTGATGAGTGTGCTGCTACTTGAATTCAGTTTTCAATGAAAATCAAAATTTTCCTTAATTCTATGAAGTCAAACAATTTCGAAAAATGCTTGAGAAATGCCAAATACTTTTCAGCTACTTTATTCTTTTCAGCAATTCAGTTATCAACAAAAATTTGGATTTTCGAGCCCAAGTACACGAAGCTTAAGCTTTCTCAGAGCCACGGTTGAATTTTCAGTTAATTACCGATACATTTCCTTAGCTTTATTTAGTACGCGAATTAATTTTGAAGGCACATATCTGGGAAATTCTTATTTTCATGTTTTCATTCAACGTGCAGTAAATTTGTTCCCTACTAGCCCGAGGATTACGCTTTTGGGTACGTCCTTGACGAATGTGACGATGATGAAACATCACTCGGACAATCTGACGACGGTTGTTATTGCTGCATCCCTGATGATGAGCATGAGGAAGACCCTGAGGAAGACGACGTGCTTGATGTACACTTTGAGGAAGACGACGAGGAATAAGAGAGGGCCGTGAACTGCTCCTTGTGGAACTGCAAGTCGCCCGGCCTTTGCTTGACTGCGCCCACAATGGCGCGATTGTTGCATTTTAAGTAGAAAACTGAATCAGCTAACGATATGGCAATCTCGAGTAATAAAAGTGTGAAACTGATTGGAAAACTCTTGCTGACTTGAAGTTTTGAAACCTCTAGGAGTTCAATATTTTACACCTTTCTCCAAAATAATGGCAAATTGAGATGATTTTTATTTCACCTGATTTCAGCATGCTCATAAGAGGATTGTTCATTTTCTTTGGGAGCTTGGCAATATACATTTATTTACATTCATTGTAATTATAAAAATAGACAGATAACTTGGTACATAAGAGTAAAGCAGTCAGAAATTACAACCGTGATAAAAACAATTAAAAGTGATGCCAAAGCAAAAAAAAATTTTACGAAATTTCTCATAACGGTATTGTCAGGGCATGCAGGATCGGCATTGGTTAGGTGACAGGTGAAAGAAAACTGGAATCTTACTGTATAATTTAACAGTAAGAAAAACATTTATCTGAACATTAATTTGAACATTAATTTTACATCTGAAAGATTATCGGTGAATGAAGACGAGAGAGAACTCTAATTTTAAAGTATACCAATAAGCGGGATTTTTGAATCCCGGTTATTAACAGCTGGACACGGAGAATCAGGCTAGTACAAAAATTACACTAGAGCAGTTATACAATAGCAGTTCTGAATTTTCGATATGGGTAAAGGTGCAGTCGCAACGATCTGGCCTGTTGGACAGATAAACAGGAACCATTCTTAAAAGATATCTAGCGAAAGAGTGAAATGACGCAACAAATCTTTCAACTGGAACATAATACAATTTCACGGAGTATTTTAACCACAGATAGATCGCAATGGTACACTATACACTCTACAATTTCATTTGATATTCACCTGGAGTGCGCGGCTGCAAGCGTATGCGGCACAACGCTACGTACTCCGAGGTAGAGATATAGAAGTAGAATTTTTATTAGAAGAATATCGGACCGATATCCTTACAGGTATACCCTTAGGTTTTTATACGAAAAAAGCACTTGGAAAAATAGTGAAAAATTCAGTTTCGTTCTAGATCAAAACGAATTAATTTCGATTATTAAGAACGTTAAACGAACTCCACAGAATTTCTATGAAAAATATTGCAAATGGTCTCGAGCTCAATTTTCAACGAAATTGTATGAACTGATTCTTTTTTTGAAGTCTGCACTTGAATTTTTCTTCATGAACAGAATTTCATTCAACTTGAAAGATATTTATTTTAAAGTCATCAAAGTCATAATTTTCTAAGAGGGTATATGAATGCGTTCGATGTGTTGTAGAAAATGATAAATTTTCAACTATTGAAACGAAATTTCCTTGACGAAAATTGCGAGCAATAGCATCTTCTGAAATAACGGAAAAAGCTTCATTTTTCCAATACTCTGTACGTGTTTTACCAAGCGCACATCGCACACACAAGTCAGCGTCGTGACATACGCACGTGCGTCACAGACGTATTGTGGAGTACAGAGACTTAGGGTGCCTGCACACCAAAAAATTTCAAGCAATAAGCAAGCAAGCTTGAATTGGTTAACATGGATTCCTGTGGGAGTGCACACACTGCAAGCAAGCAAGTGAGCAAGCGAGAAAGACTGAAGATTGGCTGAAGCGAGAAAGCGACTTCAAGACGGCTTCACCTAGTAGGAGATCAATTCCCTGAAAGTAAAACTTATGAATATGAAAGAGAAGGTAAAAATGTGATAAGGTGAAATATTACTGAAGGGAACAATCATCGTGTACGTCGTTTGTAGACGGCTCAGCCTTTCCAACCCAAAAAAGATGTCGTTACTGATGTCGGAATAGAGTAAATTAATTGAACATCCACAGATACACTGGACGAGAAGTACGTTTTAATGTGTATTGAATGTTGTAATAACGCATCCAGTTCGTTTGAAAAATAAATTGTTTTTTCAGACTTTTAACAATTTTTTTCCCATGTGTCCATATCTCGGATGTTGGAACAACATAGTTCATAAATTCATCTATGTACGAATATTTCTCGACTCCTCACCGAACTCCTATTGGTCGAGGGGAAATAAAAATATTTACTCTCTGTGATCACCTGCAAATTCATGCTATTGTGCTAATTTTGCGGTACTTCTCGCTGGAAATTTTCCTCCATAATTCGTTCGATATTAAGAGATTAAATTAAAAATCCTTTGTTGAATTTGTGTGAGTGTTTCCAGATGTTTTTCATCTCACCTGCCATTTCAATATGGAAAGACAAGCTTCAACATTTACAAGTAATGGTGAGAGGCATTAGAGCCACTCGAATTCAATCTCAAAGAACTCCGTGAGAACTCATTGTGTATGACAAGAGACTTCACTTTCGAAACTTCCAGTTTTTTTGCACAAATGTATGGAACAACTTATAACACATAGTTGTTATCACAAGAAAAATAAACACAAAAATATTAAGAAAATTATAATAAAACAGCAAAGTTTCTCTTGAATTTTTACTAGCAGTCTTTGAAAAGCTCACAGAAACAACAAACAACAAACTTTTGGTGTGTAAACATATTTTGTATATTGTTTTTTTCTAATTTTAGAAAGTTCATTCGTAAAATATGACCAAATTACCGTTTTTAAAAACCGTACTGGTTTAAAATCCACGAGTATAGTAGCTTAATAAAGTTAAATGTTCAGTAACCTTGCACGCTACAATGGAGCTGTAAATTATTTGTTACACAAAATGTGTTATCCATGCATATTCAATAACAGAAATATGCAAAGTACTGAGTTACATATGAGCTGCTTTCCAAGCAAACACAACACAACCTTGAAGGAAGACCTCCGGCACTCAAGCACCAAAGTTATCCTAGAACACCATTTCGAACCATATAATGATTTGATGTCAGTGTCGAATAAAACTGAACTTTGAATTTCACCGACGAAAATGGTATAACAAACATAACATGAGAGGGAACTATCTAGGTGTGTTGCTTGGCGATTTCATGAATTTTTACAAAAACAACTAAGCTAAAGGAATTTAGTTTCTGTGGTGAAATGCCGAACGCAAATTGTATGTTTTAGCTTCCACACATCTGTGTCGGCCTGAAGTGGCTGTCACCTTCAGGAGACGAAGTCTAGCAGGTGAGGTTGCAGTCGCTGATGTAGGAAGACAAGTTCTTGCCCTTACACTTCTTTTCCCAGGGGTACGAGGCTGATCAGGCCGATACGGCCGTAGATCTTCTTGGCACATTCCATGTCGTCGTGGATGAATGAATCAATCAATCCGGTAAAAAACAGAAATTCGAGAGAGCTTTTACTTGAGAATATTCTCCCTCATTTGAAAGAAAGTTTTATTTTGGGGATATCAGCAAAGGGAAATAAAAATTTTTTTGCATGTAACGAGTCATCTTAATAACCATGTGTTTTGAACATAATGAAATTCACTGGAAGTGCTTACAAGATCAATTCGTAGAAAGCGACGCATTTGATGAAGTTCTATATCACCGGTTACAAAGAAAAATGAAATTTCAATCCTTGGGATGATGAGGAAGTTAAAATCATGATTTCATTTTGCTTAAAGGCATTTTGAATCGAAAAATTTGTAGTTAAATAAACGAATAATTGAGAATTTGATTTCATTACCTGCCTAAATGAAATAAGCCGAGTTCAATTTTAGGATTACTTTAGAGTTTCTTTGAAGCAATAGAGAGGTAAATTTCACGCAAAAAATACGTTGCTGCACAGGTATTTTGCAACAAGCTCTCCACTCCTGTAAGAGTTGTAGCTCCTTCACTGAAACCACGCATCTCCTCATAGGAAGAAAAAACAAATCTTGATGGAAATCAAAATCTCATTGTCAGTTGACGCACAAAAATATGCTGAAGTCTTATCCCTGTGAGCTGACTTCCACGGATGGAGAAGAGAACTTACGTAGAGATTATGCAAAGCATATTGAATCGCAGGTATTCCATTATATAAATTTATTTGCTAACTTCGCAAACATTAGAGGAGTAAAAATATGAAGGAATGCTTTAATCCAATCGATCAAGTCTGATGCATAATATCTTGTACATTGGTTTTTCAAATGCCTTATAACTAACACCATAACGGTTACCCCCGGTCAAGCTGGTCCCTACTTCAGGCACCTAGGCATGTTGTACTATTGTGGAGTATTGTACTTGAGTTCTCCCTTTTCCCAACGTGGAAAAAACGACGAGGAGTGCCGACATTCGGAATCCCGACGCCCTCACGGAAGGGCGCATTCTTAACCACTCGGCAACGGCGATCACAATTACTCAATCCTCTAAAGAAAGTTGAAATTGGAACTGAAACCCTGGTTTCACGATGAAATCAGGTGGTGTTTCAAGGTAGTCGACCGAACATTGAGAAAATTCATTTCCAAGAACTGCTTTTAGCACAGAAAGGTATACCTTTTAACTGAGCACTCGTTAGCGTCAGATTAGGGCAAGAATTTCTGTTCAAAAGTAGAGTGTCACCAATGATCTTACTACGCAGCTGTACACAGTTGTTGTTGTTATAGAGTAGATTCGCAATGTGTGCAGCAGCAACATACCAATGTTGCAGCAATAGAGACCTGAGTTGCACCAACAGACCAGTGTTGCAGCAACAGACCTGTGTTGCAGTAACAGACCAGTGTTGCGGCAATTGAGACCTGAGTTTCACCAACAGAACAGTGTTGCAGCAACAGACCTGCGTTGAAGTATCAGCCAACTATGAAACAGCAGAAGTCACTTACTGGAACAATCGATCCCGCAGTCGTTACTGCAGGTGTTGGTGCTGGGCTTGCACCAGTACTGGTCCCACATCTGAGGTGCAGAGGAAAAGAAACATTCGCTCAATTATGTACGAAAATCTAAACATGCACTTCGTCAAGAAGCTAGATGGTGTATCGTATTTAACTTACGGAGTTCTTAATCCAAGTCAATACTAGATGGTTCTTGAACCGAGAAAAACAATTGAAATATGATTGTCCCTCATTACCTAATCGAACTCAAAGTTACTGAACATTTAGCGTCTCTTGACCATTGAATAATCCAGAGGTGTTTTAACCGAAATCAAAGAAAGAAAAAGCATGCATTATTACAGGATGAACGTTGGCTGCTGCACTGCGTTGTGAAATGTTTGGGAGATCCTATTCAAGTTTACCCTTGGAATAATGCCAAAGTTGCATCTGCCATCAATTGGGAACATGCAGAAGCTGATTTTCTATCTGTTGCTACCCGCCAATATACCTATTTTCGGCTGTTTGCTTGATTATCCAATCTGCATTTATTCCTCTCAAAGTTTTTAATAATAGTAGATCTTCGCTAAAGCTCATCGTATGTGTTTACAACGTTGAGTGTGTCCTTATGCAACTCGAATAAAGTAATGTATTTTGTATTAGTTTTAATTATGTAGCTTCTGTTGCATCATGAAGAACACCATGCATTATTAACAACTGTCTTGGCAGCCCGAAAAGTGATAAACTCAATATGACTTCCTCTAAAGATGACAAAGAAGTGAAAGTCATAAGCTAAACGACTGAGAAGTTTAAGGTCATAAGCTTA
>JACJUY010011569.1:9255-21009 GCA_014220935.1 Platorchestia sp. MABIK
CACCACAGATGCAACAACATCACACTGTAGAGTCGTACCCACAACATCGTAAGCACCAGAGATGCAACAGCATGACACATTTCGTAAGTTGATGCATGCAGCGTGTCCCCGTGCTGAGTTGCACGTCTTTCATTACGAGATGCTCTCAATGGTTCGACTACTGGCAACGCATAGGGAAACTTCCTGATGCAATGCTGCCTCTGACAAGCTTTCAAAGTATCACTAACTTGGCAACGAACCTAACCTAACTTCCATTAGCCACAGCACCAGACTTATATTACAGATTTGCCCTACGAGCAATGGAAACCCGTAGTTGCCCTTGGAATCATCTGTTGCTAAGCTGATCCTGTGCTAAGCTGATCCTGTGCGTTAGTGAAGAATGTAAAACTAAATATGCAAAAATGCTGGAGCTTGGAGCTAAGACAAAATTTTAGGTAAATATTGTAAAATTTATGTTTAAAATTCTCGGAAAATTCAGGGAAAACGACGTTGAGGCAGGGAGATAGACATGGAAAGAAGAAATATTTAGGATATTTTAATTTATTCATACAATGTACGTCCATTCAAGTATGGTTAATTAAGACGCTCATTTCGTCATCAATTCGATAGGTGGATTCAAGCTTCTGTAGAGAGAATTAAACAAACGAATGAACATATGAAAGAATATCATTATCCTGAATTATTGACGAAACGTAAATTTTTAATCGCTAAGTGCTGATGGACATCTGCAAAATCTTGCTATTGGCGAACGGGTCAGTCAGAAATAATTTAGTAGGGAGAAATAAAACAAACGACTGAACATGTGATTTAATATTATCATCATAAATTATTAACGAAACGTAACTTTAGAATCTCGATGTGCTGATGGACAACCGATAAGGAATCTTGCTATTTACGAAAGGACAAGAAAGAAATAACTTCACCGACTATAACATTGTTGAATTAAACGCACTTCACCTCTGAATTTACGCGTGTAAAACAAATTGAAAAACACACTCGTAGGATGGCTACAGTATAAAAAGCAAATAAACAAATTTTGCTATCAGACTATCAATTTAATTAGGGATAAAAGCTCCATTTTCGCTAACTATCTTCACAGCAGTGTTCTTTAGTCTCAATGAAATTTTGCTCGAATGTGATGTATTGCTAGTGAATAATCCTGAACTGTTGATTTAAATTCAATTTTTCAAGTGTTTGTCCGTCCCATCGTCAAACTGGAGAAGTCGAACACCATATTGATCTAAATTCCCAGGGTTATTTTTGGAGATTTGCTGTTATTGAAGATAAATTCAAGGAAATAAAAGAAAACGATTACTGATTAAAAAAGTATTCGGAAATTTTTAGTAATATTAGAAACTTTACTTCAACCAAGCATGAAACGCAAGATTTGAATAAACTTCTAAATAACAGCAGATTATTTTTATTGACATCTCATTAAAAGTTTTGACTTAACTGACAGCAATTATAAAACCATTGATGTATGTATATAAGAACACAAAAACGCTGATGATACATTTTCATTTTCATTTGGCTCTCTCAAATTTGACAAGCATCAGATTATCTAACTCAAAAACTCGCGCTGTTCTAAAGCAAATTAGAACTATTCGGCTGGCTTCTAGAGATATCAGTTCAATGGAATGAAGAAAAAACATCATTTAGTAACAGTAACATCACAGTTAAAAAAGGCATTTTTAGCTCCTAAGTACTGTAACCTCAAAATTAGGAAAACCTTTTTTTTGCCCCAGGTAGCCCCAAATTGAAGAAATAACTTCTGCTAAAGTAACATGATTGCCTAAATGGAGAAAAACTCACTTCCAGTGAGAGTAACATCAAAGTTAGGAAAGACCTTTTTACTTCGCAAGAACAGTAACATTAAAATTATAAAAACCTTTTTTGTCCCCAAGTAGCTCCATATTGAAGGAATAAGTTCTACCTAAGTATCAAGATTGCATAAAATAAAGAAAACCTACATTCAGTAACAGTATGATCAAAGTTAATTAAGAAAGATCTTTTTACCTCCCAAGAACAGTGACATTAAAGTTAAGAAAGGCCTTTTTTGCCCCCAAGTAGCCCCAAATTTAAGAATTAAGTTCTACTAAAGTAACAAGCAACTCTCAATTTGAAACATGGCCTATTTTGGCATCGAATGACCGCCAGTTGGAGGCATGTCCACTTTGGAAAACAAATAGCTTCAAATTAATGATCGCTCGCTGTGGGATCATTACCAGTAGCTCATGTTATCAAAAATGAAAACTTGTCAATAAGAGTGTAGATGCAACTTGACATAAAAAATAATATAAAGGAAAGTGTGAAGTTGAGTTCCTATTTTTCAGAAAATCCCATCAAAACATGTGCACTTAGAAGGTAGTAGAGGCAAATCTATTTTTTAGAATAGGACTTCATTTTTTCGTTTATTGCCGCGCTTAATTATAATAGCAAGACTTCATGACATGTAATGTCGAATTATGATATCACTGTCCCAAAACACACCAAGAGTATGATTACAATGTCAGGGGAAAAATACGCCATCTTCTATAAGCCACAACTGTTCTTTCACTTTATAATTTAGATTCACTGTTTTCAGTGTCTGCAATCTCGTAACGAGTGCACAATGGGAAACAGTCATAGTGTGTTGAATATTAATTTTTAACATCACCAAATAAAAGCTCGTACCGGAAAACTTCGATGCTGTCTATAATATTCTCGCAAGTCGTTCTCGGAATCTTACTCGTAGAGTAAGCATTTTAAAATGTCATTCTGTTTTGATTTTTCATCTATTACTTTGTTGCTTGAAACCCTTGAACGACTTATCTTCGAGCGCTGAAGCATTATCGCACACCGTTTCCAACGTTTTTACCGGTCTTCAGTTCCTCCTACGCACACACCGAACGAAACTTTCATTTCGTTTCAATTCCTGCAGCGGTCATTACCACCAACTTCCTTGGAAACTTTGAAAAACTGTTTTCCCTTTACGACCCTGAATTTCCAATGGTCCTTTTTTTCAGACCCCACGCACTCACTTTGCGGCTAAAGTGATCCAGTGGAACAAAACAAGCGGAAGCACTTCGGAAAAGCTCATATTTTTGTGTCGTTTCATATCCTCTTAGGCCGCAAATGACCCTCAGTAACACAGCTCGCAATGAACCATACACGTCCCCTGGAGTGAGTAACTTGCGAGTTACTGACGCACCGGTCCCATTCGATACCAGACCGTCGCTACCGGGAAAAAATACGGTGTTTCTATGGGTAAAAAGTAGCACGGTAATGTGCTTTATTAAGGCAGAGCCCCAAAATGTCAGGAATTGCATTTTTCTTGAAGAATGAGTGTACTAACAAAATCTTAAATCAAAACTGTGCGTTTATAACATAAAATGAAATGCGTTCAGAAATGTTCCATGTACGAAGTCACAGCAAAAGGCTAAGTATCTCAAATGTCAGCGAAGTGTGAACAGTGCTAACAGTAACCAATATCTTCTTTGAGACCTAAAAATTACCAGTAAGCTGGTAACTAACTGTCCATTTAAAAACAATGTTTGTGAAAATTTTGAGCGAACGATGGAATAGTGTTCTCATGATAATCTATGCAATTTATTGAGACAATAATTATTCTATAAATGATCGAAAACATTTGATCCAATCTCAGTTTCAGATGAGACCTTTAGAGTTCTATTTTTAGAATGTTTACTAAGAATAAGGGAAAAGTTTACTTCTAAGGGTGAGGAAAAATTCATTATATTATAAGACAAAATGAATGCGCCTAACGTAAATATTTAATTATCTTTTTATTTAAGTCATTCTTCGTCGTTTGAATAACTTGTGAGTTTGCATATTCGATGAGAAATGGCAAAGGCATACAGTATAAGGACAGAGTCTTTCACTCCTTTTTAAGCATACTTAGTGAAAAATAAATGAATGCAAATTGAGTCAACACTTCCTTGGTGAAAAACAAATGATGTATACAATTCGGACAATAATAACGAAAAATTGAGCATTTCGTTGGCAGGGGCTTTATTCGGAAGGAATTAAATGATGGGATAGTGAACATGAAATTCATCATCAAATTGTACAATAGATCGCTCACGGATTACAAAAATCTATTTCAAGTTTATATCAAGCATTCAACTTGCGTGTTAAATTATTGACACATAATTGCATTATATTACTGCATTGGATTAAATTTCAGGAATGAAATAAAAAAAGGATACACTCACATTCATGTAACAAAAAATAATGCAAAATCGAACGAAAAAACGTAGTCACTTAGGGATATGAAAGGTATTCTTACGGCTCGTGAGGGTGTTAGGAATATGTCGAGGAGAGTAGAGATTCTTTTTGGGGTGCTATGGGGAAAAACTTGGAAATTTTCCTTTAAGCCGACTATATTGGAATAATTGAATCTTGAATCAAAAGTGATGACATTGCAAGGGTGCACAAAACTAAAAGATAAGGGTTTTAGCTGTGCTATTAAAATTTAGATAATTACGCGTTGGAATTTTGAAAGCTTACATTAGAGTTTGAAGATTTTCAGAGCGCGGGAAAACCATCAGGTATTCAAGGGAACAGGAATTTAAATTAGAGGTTGTTAGAAGCCTTCTCCACAAGTTAAACTCTGTCATTGGTGCACAAGCACGTTGTACTAACCGACGAGATGTACAGCAATAATTGGTGAAATGGGAGGTGCGTCATTTGGTAAAAATGATCATTTCATTTACAGAGGAAATGGAATGAAAGAAATATTTAATGCTTTATGAAATATTTGGGAAATATCAATTGACATGTTGTAACCAAACAGTTAGGATTGGCAACGGCATCTTGAATCTCTTCAAAGTCAGGGACTTTGTTCTAGCTTTCAGTTAATTCAACGTTAATTCTCATTCATTAGTCCGAATGCGAGAATGAGTCAATTATTTTTAATCTTAATTTAGTTCAGTGTCCGAGGAAAACAGGGATTGGTTCAAAATCAAACACCAGTGAAAAATATCAACTGGCGTGCATTCCTGCAACGTGTATAAACGATAATAAATTTAGTTATTTGCAGAGGAACAAATCAAAGACAAATAGGAGGTGGAAGACCCGTTGTCGCATCGGTGATACGCAGAGGAAAAGTCGGAACCATACATTGAATAAATTTACATTGGGACATCTTAAGATTACTGAACACTTAAAATGACTGGATAGAATTTTGAGGCGTGACTGAAGTAAAGTCACTACAGGGGCAATAAAACATTTTGTTCTCATGCGTGAGGGCTCTCAGCGAAAAACATTGGGGGCGCAAACTAAATGTAACGCAAGAAGTGCCACGAAGAGCACAACTAGAAATGATGCAGCATTAACGAGCGCACGCATATGTCACTACAAATGTTTGGAAAAAATTCAAAGAGAGAGTTTTGGCAGACGTCGTCAGTGGGCGATCGGTACCCAGTCTAACTTTTTCGCCAAAGCATGCATGTTTTTCGCCGCCCAAGTAACATGCAAGAAGGCGGTGAAAAAGTTAGACTGGGTAACGATGGCTGGCAATGACAAAGTTGTGCGAGCAATAACGAGGGGCAAGACCACGGTAGAGGAAACAAGGTAGGGTCATTTCTACGGGAGAAAATACAACTCCTCTAGTTCAGCTAGCCAATAGAAAGGCATTATTTGATTCAAACTTTATGACGTCACCATTGCAATATGTCGTTAGACCAATAGTGGTGCCAAATTTGGGCTAGCAGTGTTGCCGGATGTTATCTGAGCGCTGCTATTGATTGATTGTCATGACGTCAGCACTGCCCCACCGTCAACGAAAAAAAGACTGATTTGACCCTACTTATGTTCTTCATCCATGAGCATGACGTTAGAAATATTCAAAATTCTGCATTTAACACTATGACCGCAACGTGAACCACCGGGGGCCGAGGAGGGGATTTTCTTTATGCCAGTAGTCACAAAAGCAATTCTCAAAAAACTTAATTAAAGCAAAATGAAGGCCTGATCCAGTTAGTGTTTGCTATTTTCTAAATTGCTTTCTACAATTGACTTTGAATTCGAGTTGAATATTGAACTTCAGATAAGCCAATTGCGGTCAAAGTAATAAACTGTAAAGTAAAGCTCGCATCTTCAGCAACAGGTAGAGTGAAACGTGAAGTAGGAGCGCAATAAATGAATTGTAAAGTGGAACTATGGTCTTGCGTTTTTAAGATGAGTTAAGGAAAGGTGATCTTCCACAGGCTAAGCAAGACATATGCGGCCGACAAGTGCCCAATTTCATGTAGAAAATTGCCCGGAGCATACAATGCAAAAATCAGCCTTCCTTGTTAGAGAGTGCTTGGTGGTGAAATTTCAATTTGATGATCTTAATAG
Organism: Platorchestia sp. MABIK; assembly: GCA_014220935.1. Classification (NCBI taxonomy): domain Eukaryota; kingdom Metazoa; phylum Arthropoda; class Malacostraca; order Amphipoda; family Talitridae; genus Platorchestia; species Platorchestia sp. MABIK. The sequence continues at coordinate 15,595 of JACJUY010011569.1, forward strand.
GTGACCTCTTTTTCTGCCGTGATCAACCTGGTGACGCCGATGTATTCAATTATCTTGTATTCATTCCACGGTTGGGATAGGTGTAGCAACGTTTTTAATTATTCACGTGTTCACTTTAAATAAATTATGTTAATCTTCCAGTTAGCCGTTATCATCCGCATGTTGATCGAGTAAATGCAGGGTAAGAACAACGCTCTCAATTGTTTATTTTCCTCAATCTTTAATTTTTCTCTTTCTGTGTGCTTTTCCACTTTAATATTTGAGCGCCATTCTTGAATCAATCCCGACTTTGTTGATAACCTTAGACTTAATATTTAGTGTACTCGTGTAAACAACAAATAACGAATGATGTAAAATATATTCGTGGAAAATACTAATTAAAATTGTAATTCAACGCGGACTTAGAAAATCATGACAATCATGTTAATCATGACAGCAGGGAGATGGACTGAAAAATTTCACAAGTTATGCATTTATTTTCTCATATTTATTTCCCTTATATATTTAAGGGATAAGGTGCAGCAGCAGCTGCACAGCCTCCTGTCCAACTGCTCCGCTGCCCTCAGTGTCCCACCCGTGCCCACCCCGCCCTACGAGCGCTACGCTGACTCCAAACTCGTAAGTGGCAGCCAATGAAAACGCCTCCTTCAGTGTTGACCAATGATCGAGCCTTAAACTTTCAGGCACAAAAAAATATCTTTCGGTACACTTTCGAAAGGTACACGCAGTATGCAGATGAAATGAAAAATTACGCAATTTAGGCAATTTTCTCCCACATTTATTTACCAAACATACCCTCAAATTTACACGCACAAAAGAAATAACTTACGGCACACCTTTGAAAGGTACAAGTGGGGAGAGGGGGATGATGTTAATCAAGACGGCAGGCAGATGAAATACAAAATTGCAAAAATTATGCACTTATATTCTCATATTTCTACACCCATACTCTCAAGTTTTCACGCACAAAAGAAATATCTTACGGTACACCTTCAAAAGGTACTCCAAGTGAGGAGGGGAGGATGATGTTAATCATGACGGGAGGCAGCGAAATGTTAGTTCAGGCAGAATCAGCGAGCGTTGCGAGCGGCAGCTGTGAGGCCTCACTTCCAGAGTTTAATTTTAGTATTTGCTGGGCAGTCGGCTATAGTTCACCGCGTGCACTTGGCAAAATTACGTGTCGCTGTTCCTGACCAAATTATATGCGTAACATTTCTCGTTTTCCGCGAACTTCAGGCGAAACTACGGGGCGAGTCGTTTGTAACATTTCGTCCGTTTTCCCGGTATCAAATTTTGAATGTGCGTAACATTTCTCGTTTTGCGTGAACTTCAGGAGGAACTACGGGGAGAATCGTTTGCAACATTTCGCCCGTTTTCCCGGTATCTAATTTTGAACGATTCTGGGCATGGCCTGCATAAATACGTGTTGATTGGATCTCTTATGAAATTTGGAAATTGCTCGCACCTGGTGCAATTCCCTAGTATTTCGAGTGGTTGTTGAATGTTTTAGAGCGAAATACTCATGTTCTTACACGTAATTAAAGAATATAGCACTGGCAATACAATGTTTCATCTAAATAATGTATCTAACTTTTCACTACTTAAAGTTATTACATAATTAAACATGAATTTCAATTACTCATTAATCCCAGTAATCTCAAAATGCGAAATTATTCTGTACCATGCGAACTTTGGAACCCAAATGAGTGAAGTGTTTGGTTTTCCAGCTGATTAGTCAATTTTGATGGTCATAAGAAAATGAGTTCGCTTCATTTGTGAGGGTTGTAGGAAAATGAGATCGTTAGATTTGTGACGGACACAAAAAATTGAGTTCGTTATGTATCAGTTCAATTTCTAAATGTTCAGAAAACGGTCGAAGAGTTAGTGAGTTCCCCTCGAGTTGGTCACACATAATTTACTTTGGAATGAAGTCAGGAATCATTGCTGATCATTACCAATGTTGACTTACAAGGAGTTGCATCTCCAAGTCTCATTAGCAGAAGAAAATAGCGAATATTTCTGGAGATTGATTTTCATACCAATGTGAGCATTTCATTTTTCTGGTAACCGAGATACTATTTGAAATAACCTACTGATCTCAAGTGCACCAAAATGTTATTTACCTTTCGATCGAGCATACGAGCGATTTTTGAATGGAAGTTTAGGGAAAGAACTCGAGTAAATTTACCTCTGAGTTTCCCGAGTTTAATTAATAGTTCGAAGGAGTGGAACTTTCCTCAAACCGTACCTTCGGGGAAGCGTTCTCAATTTCAACCGGAGCAAAAATTCGTTCTGGACTCAGTTGAAAAATCACAAGCCGGGTCACAAAAATGTTATCTCTGGCTGCTGAAGTATACTAGAGCCCTGCATATAAAGGCTCTTCAGTAATGGAGTTTGCAGAGGCTCTTGAGTTCTTCAGTCAATTTTAATCAGATTGACTTTCGTGGAAAACAAGTCAGATCCGACCAAAGTTTCTCGCCAGTTGAAACCAGCATGGAAAATTCTCATTTTTTTTCTTGCGCAACTTGAAGGATCCTTTAGTAAACGTCTTGAAGTGATACGTCAATTAAGTTTTTTAATGTTCAATCCCTTGAAAATAGATAAAAGTGATACATATTCGCATCCATGTTAAAAGCATTTGCATGAATCATTATAAAAATGAATCGTTATAAAAAACAACGGGATTTGATACTATCATTTTCAGATGCTCGTATGCGTAGTTTACTGTTCCCTTGATGCTTAAAAGAAATTTCGGTGCAGCTGCTCATGTTTAGTCAAAAATATTCAGAAGAAAAGAACATCAAGAACATTTTAAACAAAATTATATTTATAAAACTTAGAAGTGTACCAAGGAGTTATGTTTGTATTTATATACTGTGACACTATTAAAAATACAGTTTCCTATTTACTGTATATATATATGTTTGTGTATGTATACATTTATACATGGTCCTTAAAAGTGTATAATGATATCACTATACTCATGATTTGATATTCTATGCATTGTCTTCGATGAAATTTTGATGTGAATTATCCTAATCTGTGCTTCACTTGGAATTTATGATCAACATCTAAAGTAACAATATTTAGATGAAGATCTCCGAACTTTATGACCGACCACTAATGGCCGAAAACAAAGAAATAATAATATTTAGCGGGAATGCGTATATATTTATTGGTCGAAAGAGACAGATTGAAGTAATGAAAAAAAAGTCGAAGCATTTCACATGAATTCGTAATGATTTAGTGATTTAAATACACAATCGAATGATACTCATTGCAAAAGGCCAGCAAAGAAAGTCGTGAGAATTGGCTGGAGCACATATTAAATTGAGGGTAAAAAATTCATTTCGCCATGTGCTGAATTTTTATTTATGAATTGCGTGGCATTATTCTCTTCCTACCGTTAAGTTAGGGACAAATGATGTGTACATCATAGAGAGACTTAGTTTCATTATAGAGAGAACAACAGTTCATTTATGGATGACGATGTAAAGAGGAAAACTAAGTAAGTTTGAAAAGCTTTCCATAAATAGCGTATTTTGGTGCTTGCAAAAGTTTTTCTCAGGCGCGAAAATTTTCCAAAGTACATTACGTCTTAAAGCTTAAGGAAGAATGTCTTTTTATTCAATGCTTATTGCTCTAAAACAGTGTGAGCTATCCAGAATTCTTCGTATAAGATAACCTTGCTTCTGCCGTATGGTGAAAATAAAAATCATCTGATGAAAATTTTTCCACAAAATGACGTTAAAGCCTTACTTAATGTTTTTTCTGTAATTCTATCGCGGTTGAGCTCAAGCAAAGTGGTTGCCATCAACGTTCACAATGCATTTTCAATTCTCCCATTATCCTTACGTCACATCTTCTCCAAGAACTGAATGATTGGATGTATGAACTCATCCTTTTGCAACATTTTGCTCAGTGCTTTTCTTGGCGATCCATCGATCATCCAAGCGGGAGCTGTCCATCACCACATCCTACAGCCTGGCACTAGGCATCCATCATCCAAAGTCGATACGATACATCCGGTCGAGTGAATACGGATGTTTTTCCTCCAGGCTCCGTGATCTGCAGAGCTCAATATTCCTGTCCGTATTTTTAGAGTGAGAGTTTTGGACCCCGGGCAGGCCAGTGACTTGACCCGAGGGAACAAAATATTGACAAGCATCCGAATATAGATTCAATTAAGACCCTGCTCACTAAAGAAAAACCTAATCTGCATGCACAAAGCGTGCTCTTCTTGATTGGGGAGGAATATTGCACTAACGAAGCCAATGAATGAGGTACTATATAAAAAATCGTGAAAAATGTTGTTCCAAAGAACTCTTACGTGACGGAATAAACTCTCCGCAAAATTCGTAGGGAGATATGCGTCTCTCAATACGTCAAATTGATGCAGATAGTGCAAGTTTCAAAATAGAAAAGAATGACTGGTCTGCATAATTGGCATCCACCAGAGGGTGGTGAGAACACCACGGGAACTCGATAGAGTCCAATTTTTTTAGACAATTTCTTCATGGCTTGGATTTCACAAAAGTTCCCTAGCGTTAACTACAATGAAAATGCGATATTTTTAGCCCCTGGTTTTTCAATTTTTCTATTTCAAGATACTTTGTAGATGTTGCATATTGTTTTCAAACGGAATTTTTAGTTTTCTCTTTTTTACTTTAGATCAAGAAGCCTCACGATCGGGAATTTTCTTTTCGTATTGGTTTCTTGAAATTTCCAATGCATTAACTTTTTAATAATGTTATATTTCTCGAAGTTTTTAACATTCCCATGAGAAGATACTTTGTGCATCTTGCACACTGGTTTCTCGTAATTTTCAACGCAGTGACTACACTAAGAATTAGATAGCTTTTCCCCCTAGTGGAGTTTTTAAATTTTCCCATGAGAGGATCCTTCATTCGAACATTTTTGGCTGTACACCGGAGTTTGTTTCGCGGATGACGCGCCGACGTCTCGATTTACGTGACCTCTCGATTTTTGTAACCTCTCGACTTTCGTAACCTCTCGACTTTCGTAACCTCTCGACTTTCATGACCTCTCGATTTTCGTGTCCTCTCGACTTTCGTGACCTCTCGATTTTCGTGACCTCTCGATCTTCGTTACCTCTCGACTTTCGTAACCTCTCGACTTTCATGACCTCTCGATTTTCGTGTCCTCTCGACTTTCGTGACCTCTCGATTTTTGTGACCTCTCGATCTTCGTGACCTCTCGATTTTCGTGTCCTCTCAATTTCGTGACCTCTCGATCTTCGTGACTTCTCGATTTTTGTGACCTCTCAGTTTCGTGACCTCTCGACTTTCGTGACGCCTCGATTTTCGTGATGTTTTTTGTATGCAGCCCCCGCAGTCGATCGATTTCTTTTGTCCACGGCTATAGATGGCGTGATAGATTCAACAAAATGTTGGA
>JACJUY010011570.1:1131-14979 GCA_014220935.1 Platorchestia sp. MABIK
AGTGAGACTTCACCGTATACCAGGTAGTGAGACTTCACCATATACCAGGTAGTGAGGCTTCACCATATACCAGGTAGTGAGACTTCACCATATACCAGGTAGTGAGGCTTCACCATATACCAGGTAGTGAAACTTCACCATATACCAGGTAGTGAGACTTCACCATTTACCAGGTAGTGAGACTTCACCATATACCAGGTAGTGAGACTTCACCATATACCAGGTAGTGAGGCTTCAGCTCCCGAGCTAAAGAACATGGGTCTTAAGTAGGCGCAGTCTACATATATGTTATTTAATTAATCGTTATCGTATAAGCTAAGACCTCCGGCGCGAAATAGGCCTTGAATTTGAAGCGCTATTAACCTTGTTGTAAACTACTACTATTATTTACGTAGGCCTTCGTTTTGTTGACATAGAATAGCTTTTTGGTTTTATTATGAACTATCTTTTTTCGGGTCATTGGTGTCCTGTTTTATGGCACCTTCTAATTTCTATAATTGTCATCTTGTTTCATAAAATTCCTTTGTAACTTGCTGTTTCTATGCGCAGGGTATTTTGTGTGGGAACACTCCTCGTGCATAGGTTCTGCCTTCCTTTGATTCCATATTAAATGGTGCCTTCATCCTTTTCTTTGGGTCACCTTTGTTGTGTTTAAGGAAGCTTGCACTGACTTATCATCTCACGTAATCTAATCTTCATGTGCTCATTTATACCGGGATTTAGAGCACGTAGGCAACCTATTTTAATGGTGCTTGCTAATTCGATACACTGAGCTTGTTGTGTGAAATTATGCAGTTGCTTCAACCAGCGTGAAAACTGATTCATTATCAATTTTTTTAAGTAGTGTAAAGGAGTTGTTTCTGGCAAGTTGAACCATCATTGTAATAATTAGTAACTATAGCGTGAAGTTTGAAATTAACTTGCACTTGCTGCCTAGTTAGTTGAACTTGGTGCCCTGATGACCATCGCTAACTATTATTTAGATGATGTGCTGTGATGCCTGTTGAACCGGTTTTAGAATCGCCTTTGCGTGATCAAAATGTTGTTGGACAATGTGCAGCTTGAGTCAAGAATAAGGATGAGTTCAGGGTGCATAAACGTGAAGATATTCCTGAAAGTTATGTCTCGGAAAACTAATGTCTCGCGCATGTGCATGAAAACAGCCCCTCGTGTCACACGTAGACAATATTCTTAAATTCAAATTGTTGTTGAGTGGCACCTGAGCACCGCGGCAGTTTGCCTGAGCGCCGCGGCAGTTTGCCTGAGCGCCGCGGCAGTTTGCCTGAGCGCCGCGGCAGTTTGCCTGAGCGCCGCGGCAGTTTGCCTGAGCGCCGCGGCAGTTTGCCTGAGCGCCGCGGCAGTTTGCCTGAGCGCCGTGGCAACTCGCCTGAGCGCCGCGGCAACTCGCCTGAGCGCCGCGGCAACTCACCACAATTCGCGTACCGCAGGACCAGGCCGAGAGGATGCTGGGCACCACAGCCAAAGACCTCCGTGCTCTGCAGGAGAAAAACTTGTCACAATTCCGCAAGGTGTTGTCAGATGCCACCTGGTCAGAGTATGTCTTCAAGCTCAAGGTCAAGAGAGAAACCTTTGAGGTGAGGTCCCGTTGCTTTTAGATTAGTTTGTGATTGATGTTATTTTGTGATGGGTAAATAGTGGTTTTCATAGATCGAATTCAAAAAGGTAATCTTCAAAGTTAGGTCCCGTTGGTTTATGCTTTTTATTTTGGTTTGTGAATGTTGTTAATTTTTTGGCGGTTAAAAGAAAGTTATAATAATAGCAAAAACCATTTTTTCTGCATGCGCCCCCAGGAAGAGAGCAGCCTGAAGACGATGGCGGTGTCCGCCCAGAGCGTCACCACCGGCGCGTACAACCGCAGACTTGTGAAAGAAATTCAGGAGCTAATTTAGGGGCTTCGGAAGCGCTCAATGTTGGTGTCAAGCCGTTGAATTTTTAGCCATTGTATTGTTAGTCGTTGAATCTCAAGCATTTATGTCTCAAGCCATTGAATCTTAAGTCATTGAATCTTTTGCCATTGAATCTCAAGCTATTAAATCTTAAACCAATGAATCTGAAGCCATTGAATCTGTGTGCTTGTCTGAAAATTTTACTGACGTTAAGGAAGGGCAGTGAGGCATTTGTTACTGTACGCCGCCGTGCAGCTACACATTCAGATCGCATTTTTATGAACTTTTCTCAGCCATAGAGCGCTTATCTTGTTAGATCTGTTTTTTCCTCTGAAACTAATTCTATGATACCAAGACGAACTTTCATTACTTTTTTTCGGCTGTTGTTCATGCAAGGATCAAAGTTTAAGCGGATGATATTCGACGCTATCCATGACGAGAGGCTCTCTAGAATTAAAGAATCAAGTGCTGCCAAAAAAGCATTCGTCAAATGGAGCTGAACTTTGCATCAGCAGCCCCTGCGTTGTGTGGCTTGCACCCTCGCTGACATTCTCTCCTGCTCATTTTATATTCGTTTGCTTGTTCACTCGGGGCAGTCAATTTGGCCTTATGTTAAGGTTTAAGTTACACTATATTTGGAGAGGAGATGCACGTGTGATTCGTTGGTTGAGGGAAACATGTTTTTATGTAAGGTACATATGTTTTTACATGGTTTTATGTAAGTTGCATATGTTTTTACATGTTTTTATGTAAGTTACTTGTTTTTACATGTTTTCATGTAAGTTGCATATGTTTTTACATGTTTTTGTGTAAGTTGCAAATGTTTTTACATATTTTTATATAAGTTGCAAATGTTTTTACATGTTTTTTCAATGCAAGTTGCATATGTTTTCACATGTTTTTTTTATGCAAGTTGCATAGGTTTTTACATGTTTTATGTAAGTTGCAAATGTTTTTACATGTTTTTATGTAAGTTGCAAGTTCTAAGCGCGGCTGTGATCATTCACCGTAGTTTTAGTCAAGTTTCGTAGTGCATTTGTTCCCCGAGCATTGCTTTCTGTTGAGAAGATTTATTTATTCTTAAGCATGATCTCTTTCAAACTAGTTAGTTTGTTTCGTTGTCCAATGAGGATGTTTTATTTATTGATTCGTTATCTGGATTTTGTCGATTTTATTTTCTAGTAAAGTGTATTCTTCAGTCATGAATTTTTTATTCCGCTGTTTGCGTGGCTGCTTCTTGTTCTTCTTAATTCAGGGAAAAAAGTAGCCACTGCATCCCATTAATAAACAATGATGTATCTTGAGGTACTAAAATTTCTATGGAATACTTCTCCTGTTAAGTGAATCTGGCAGTTTTACCTCGGAAGAGAAGTAAGTTTAAAAAATATTTCCAATTTGCGCCCATACTCGAAAAATAAAAGTTTCACCTTGACTTAGTATTTCTACCTCAGCAGAACAGGTATTTAAGCCTTATTTTCATGGCATGTTGTGTGCAAGAACAGGAAAGAACAAGAAATAACTACAACGTTGTAACACACAATCTCGTAGTACCAACCTTCACAAAATCCCCTAGAGAAACCAACAATCCCCTAGTGCAACCTACACAATCTATAATGCTACTGTACAATCCTCTAGTACAACCTGCACAATCTCCTAGTGTAACCTACATGATCTCCAAAAACCAATCTACACAATGCCCTACTGTAACCTACAGAATCCGATGTTCACAATCCCCTAGTGCAACCTACACAATCTAGTGTTACGCAGCCTCTTACTGCCAACGTACACAATTCGCTGTTGCCACTTACACAATCTCTAGTTTGATTAGTGGCAGGGTGCTCTGCTACACCTGTTGTCACTTACTCTTCACTGCGCCCTGAAGAACTGTGTACCCCGTAAAAAATGTCAAATTTAGCAGCAAGAATAACTAACATTCAAGCTCGCGATTAATTCTAATTCATTGTGCTATGAAAAACTGTGAACCTCGCATATAATTTTAAATTTGGCAGCAAGAAAAACCAACATTCAAGCTCTCAATGTGCCCTGAAATTGGGTACCCCGCAAGTAGTTTCAAATTTGGCAGCAAGAACGACTAACGACTAACATTCAAGCCCTCTATTAATTATAATTCTTTGTGCCCTTCAAATCTTGGTACCCCACAAAAATATCAAGCTTGGGAGCAAGAATGACTAACATTCAATCGCTCAATTATAAACTTTTCGTCCTTCAGTATTTTTGGAAGGTGTGCCAGAGAAAGGAAATGAAACTGAGTTGCGCAGATATTGCTTTATTTTGGAATCACTGCCTCGTCCAGAAAAAAAGTATTTTCATTTGCAAATGGAAAAACGGCTCAGAGAAGCAAAATAACTACTACGATAGGCGAACTTTTACTGGCGGCTGCGTCGCTAAGGCGACGTAAAATGTTTGAAAATCCAACTCTTGTCATGCTGCCTAGTGTACAGAGCTATTCTTTCGTGTTAGAGGTTTTTTTCTGCTAGAACTTCCATAGTTGACATCTTATTTGGTACGTTCTTCTTTTTACATATTCTAATTTTCTTCTACATTTCAAACATTGGAACGTAAATTTCTGCCTTTAACTTTACATCATCGAAGGAAGGATGAATGTCGAACACATTCTACGCTCACAATTTAGTATGAAGCGACAGTTATTTATTCTCTAGCACAGGGGGCTCCAAACTTTTCAATGTAAGGGCCATGTTATATATTTCCTATATTCATGCGGCCAAAGGAATTGAAAATGAAAAAAAAATTTAATTCAGTGATGCCAGCCGTACGATAATTATTTTTTCGAGGCCACTATATAGGGATTTGTTCGGCAGGCCGGATGAAATTATGTGGAGGGCCGGATGTGGCCCGCGGGCCATAGTTTGGAGACCCCTGCCTAGCACAAAGAGCACGCGGAGACTACACAAATTTTACGTAACGAACTTGAGAAAGTTTTCTCTTTCAACGATCTAGGGTTGATTTTGAGACTAATTACGTCGTCGTAAAGCCACATTTGGCAGCGCAGCGAACGTTATGGTGAACTCGGCTGCGTTGTAGTAAGCTGGCCCCTCAGGGGGGATACAACTGCTGTATCTATGGGAATTAGCACTCCCGGGGGGGAAATGTGTGAGGGCCCGAGCTGAGAGTTAGGTAGGCCTTCTTTTTGTTGAAATAAAAGTTTTTTTTAAAGTTTAGAACCATCTTTTTTCGGTTCACTGCTGTCCTGTTTTTCAGCGCCTACTACTTTCTTCTTCTACTTTAATCTTGTTTCATAAACTTCTTTCTCAACTTACTGTTTTTATACCCTTTCTGCATAGATTCCACGTTCCCTTATCTCCATACTAAATGGTGCCCTCCTTCCTCTCTTCGATACGCTCTCGTTTTGTAGCGATTAGGGATGCTTAAACTAACATATAATCTAATATAATCTGTAGTTAGCTGTATCGACAACTCACTTTGCCAGATGTACAGCTGCGCTGACGGAAATTGTTCGTAAATTCAGCCCATGTTATTATTTAGACATGAAAAAATGGCTAAGCATTGAATAATTCAGCAATTCATAATAATTCATGTAAATGACCCAGAGCTAAGCTAATTCTCCATTCAGAGATTCTTTTTCACAAAATTTTGAACTAATTAAAATAAATTTTCTATCAAAGTTCTAAAACATTTTTTGAGAAACACAGTTTTTAGTTTAGAACTCAGCTTATTTTAAGTAGAATTTAAAGTATTGAAATGAGCAAAGAGAGCAACATTAGGATTAAGTCAAATTCCTCCTCCAAAAGTCTGTAAAATGTTACCCACGCAGTAGTGACACAATAAAATTCAGAATCACACAGCGGCGAATGCAGGATTCTTAACTATTGACAAATTTCAACTCATTCGAACGGAGTTATTAATTTGAAAAGTTATAATAAGCTTTTGATGAACGTGTGGCGTAGTGAATATAAAGCTGGAAGGCTAGCGGCGCAGACAACATTTGCTCTCTCCAGTGTCTCTCTCTCAGCCAACCAATCCTCGCGACTCCATTTCCCCCTCGGCTGCAGTGCTTGATTAAAACGCAGGGGGAAATGGAGTCGGCGAGCCTACCTCCGAGTCTAGGCCGTGCTGAGTATTCTCCAAAGGAGATTTTATCTCCATGTTGTGGAGGTAGAAATTAATTCGCAAGACATATTGCCCCGCCTAACGTACATTTACATCGCCTGTGGCCTCTTTACATTTGTTCATTCGGCGAGCGGGAACGTAGCTGTTATTTTTTGCAGAATATGCATTTAAAGTGTGTAATAATTATTCGTTAGAGCCTCTAAATTGTGTCTCCAGTGCTTTTGTAGACTTTCATGTTTCTGCGAGCTTGTGTCATTTTTGGACACTACGCTAAATTTTTAATTCTTCAAACAAGTAAATATTTGTCTCCTTTCTTCCACTCGTTCAGTCGAGTATCATCACTTCAAAAAATCATGCACGAGAAGGTTATCAAAATTACAAGCGCCTCTTGAACATTAGTGAAAGATTCTTACAGTATATACTGAATACTGTAATGTTAGATAGCTCACCGGCAGGTATTTTAATTAAACATATTTTGGAAAGTTCTTCCGTAAAATGCAAAAAATCCACGGGACTTCTGTGTAAAGTTTCACGCATTGTTTTCGACATGCACAATTGATCGTAAGTGTAGAATGTCAGCGAGATCGAGACATGCCGTTGAGTTCAGTATATTCGCTTTAAGATTGACGAAATGAAAACATAAAACATAGGAATATTTACGTTGCAGCCTACGTTTGTTTACTCTCCATAATTGCAGACGGAATTGAGAAAGAAAGATCGGTGAGTGAACTACGAAAGACGGTCACCATGTATCGATTTACCCGATCCGTACTATGTCATTTCTTTTATTTGATAACAAACAAATATTATCAATGCGCGTCTTATTAGTTTCACAGTTGCACGACAGTCATTTAAAATTTTGAGGTTTGCAGTTTGCTCTGAGCGACAAAAGAAGTCAAGAAAAACAGCTTTTTTAAGTTTGAAGTGAATTGGAGGAATATGAAAAGCATGGAATCATAAACCTACCTCATGTAAAGAGCAGCATGTGAAAAGCAGTACGTGAAAAGTAGCATGTAAAAAGCAGCAGGGGAAACGTAGCATGTAAAAAGCAGCGTGTAAAAACAGTATGGAAAAAAAAAGCGAGTGAATGCATCATGTAAAAAGAAGTGTGTAAAAACAGTGTGTAAAAAACAGCGGGTGAAAAGCAGCATGTAAAAGAGGCATCATGCGAAAAGCATCATGCGAAAATCAGCTTGTGAAAAGTAACATGTAAAAAGCAACCACTCATACAACTATCTCACGTTCACGACCCTCACATATTAGTGCTACAGTAGTGTGAAGTTGGAATTGAAATTGAAACTGTTTATTGAAATGGTCATTTATTGCGATTATTGCATCTGAACATTTGAATTGCATTTACAGTTGAACGTCAGATAACAAATGAAAAAAGAGAATGACAATTTTAAAGAGCAAAAAGATAGGGAAAAACAGTGTATTTCAACATGGTAATGTAAAAAGTGTTTTTGTCACACTGGTTTTTATAAATTATTGTAATAAGAAGGTCCATGTGCCTAATTGTTGAAAATACCACAATGAGTATTCTATTATCTATGACAGTGATTAAATCCAGTGAGAGCAAAACAGTAAAATGTACTCCTTTAATTAGCTATGGGTTGAAAAAACATGAAAAAACGAAGCAGAATTTTGACAAACGAAAAAAGCAGTATTCTGACAAACGAAAAAAACCTTGAGACATGGTGACAGGTGAACAGTTCAGGTTAACGAGATAGAAACATGTGAACAGTTCAGGTTAACTAGATAGAAACAGCTGAACAGTTTAAAGAGCTGCGTTGGAATTGAACAGTTCGTCAGCACCACTATACCAATCTAAACAATTTTCACATCAACATTCCGCCCATCAGCCAGTTTCACAAAACTGCAGCTTCAGTTAGCCGCAGTCACAACACTAACTGTCAGCAATAAAAAACAATTCATTTACCACAAGAGATAGATCAGTAGATTGTTTCTAAAGTGTACTACAATAAAAGATATTTGAGCATAGCTACTTGTGGGCCCGAATAAGTTCAGCGACTTCTACGGCATCCTATCATCAATGCTATTCTGAGGTGTGCAATTGTGTACACCTTAGATTCAACGTAGAATGCAATACATTTAAACAATTTCAGCAATAATAAATTTGCAATTTAAGCAACACAGCTGCATAAAACAGCAGCTATAGTCAGCCACAATCACAAGTCAGCATTTCAGCAGTTGCAGCTATAGTCAGCCGTAATCACAACACTCAGTCAGCATTTTAGTAATACAGCTGCACAAAACTAGAATCACTCAGCAGCTCCAGCCAGGAAGGAGTGACACAAACTGTCTCATTGCTATTCCAGTCACAGAGATATCAGTTAAAGGATCAGTATCGCAGAGCAGAGAAGGGTCGTCGTCGTCTGCTGCAGGGCTGACGCCGTGACGCAAGCCTCCATATGGCGCTCCGGAGGTCGGTGGTGCGCACCAACGACTACAGTAAAAATAATCACAAACTTTGGCAAGAAATTCTCCAATGGATCCTGATAAGACCAAGTGATGCAGCAAAACGAAGTACTTTTTCCAAATCGTAAATTTTATTCGTGCAAATACAGTCATTGGATTTACGTGGTTCTTCATTAGAGTTATTTATACCCATTATTTAAGTGTGTCAATGTAAGTCTCTTTTCCGTGTCTAGTTTTCAGGTTTGAATCAGTTATTATTGATAGCAGCTTAATATCTGTAATAAAAAGTGTAGTTTTACATTTCAACACAATGAGAAAAAAATATCTAGTTTTATGAAATGTTTTAGTTAGTATTGTGCAGCAAACCTTTTCCCGTTTCAGAATTTTATGAATCTTTTGCGCCAGCGCTATTTATTTAGGAAGTGCCACAAATTTGCTGTGAGGTAAAACATGTTCTCCGAGCAGGTAACTGGGTGCCAGTAGATATGTGAACACGAAAAGATCGTTCAGAATTTTTACCACGTCGAGATTTTAGTTTTAGATTTAAAAGTTTTCACTTCAACCCATTTCAACCCAACATTATTCCCTGACATCGCGGAAGCCGAAGCTCATCCGTCAACATGAGTGTAGACTATGAAGAGCGTTTTTTATCAATGTCATTATCTTTATACTTTTTAAACTTGTATTTGTGAGCATAGTCAAACTTAGAATAACTTGACATTCTGACTACGGCTGGTAAAACTAAAGTTTAACATTCAACTCGAATTTATGGTCAATTGTAGTTAGATTATTAGTTAGTTTAAGCCTTCCTATCCGCAACAAAGGCGATCCAAAGAGAGGAAGGTCACTTGTAGTAAGCTATGTTGAAAATACTAAACATAACCGGGATTGTCCATACATTTAGCATTGATTGTGCTTTTTTGAAAATTGAGTACGTGACAACTGGTCGGTCAGCAGAATTATGAAAATCCCTTCCGTGACCACCGGTGGCTCAAGTCGCAGTTAAAGTGTTAACTAAGTAAAACATTGGCATGTTTTTCTCGATCTTTGGCTCAAACTTTGACATGGATATAACGATACCCTCGTCTGCTTACCAGCTAAGGATTTTTAGGATAAGACATTCTAGTAACCGATCATGGTACTAATATCCGGGATGTTATTTTTCTGTCATTCGTTTTTCCCGAAAATAATGACTTTTGTATTCGTTGCTCAGTAGAAGATAAATGCAGAAATTTTGACTCGCTCAGGCTGTATCTATCTAGCATGTGACGTAAAACAAGTTTGAAGAAAATTTTCAACTTTCCGATGATTTCTTGTCCGTTTTAAATGAATATACTATTATGTGAAATTTATTCAAACTGGTGATTTTGTTTTCCTCAACGTTGTTTATGTGGTGATGTTATATGCTAAAACATTTCTATGTATTCATGTATGTTACAATTCATACAGTTCTGAAATAATATTTCTTGAATTACGCTATCATCAATTATTTGAGCATTCTAACTTATATTACAAAACTGATATCGGTCTTGTGATGGACTCCGCAGAATAAATTTTACTAAAAATGTTTTCTCTTTACCGCATTTCTTCACTACACAGCGTATTTATTTTCCTGTCGCTCCTTTCTAGCATGGAGAAAGAAAGAAAAGAAAAAACCGTACATTTCCAAAAAAGTTGATTCAAGAAATGTATTAACTGAAAAGCAAAACTTCTTTTTATCTGCCGTGGAAAACAATTGCATATGAATAATAAGTTGCTCATGAGGATTAGGGACCGAGAAGGCGCCAAATTCCCAATTTATTCATGAGCGAGAGGCGGCTAAATGCCGCTGTGCTGTGTGGGATTATGGAGACCATATCGCCACCTGGCATCGGCTGGTCCTGCCAAAACGTGCGTCTTGCCCAAATCTGTGAGCATCATTTCCTCGGGAACTGTGACAATTTGAACACGATGCTACATAGAAATGTACCGAAAAATACCATAACACAGTAATTCTAGGCTTTGAACAAATTGTAAATGTTCAGTTATCACAAATTTGTCGAGGAACATATGATAACAAGACACCATATTTGGCGTGAGGGAGACAATGACCTTCTTAACTGCGTGAACACTCAGCGCAGGCACCGTGAAACTCACTGCTCCCCTCGGCGCCAAATGGAGGGATCGTCAACACGGGGTGTTAAAAGTACCTGCTAATTCTGCCTACCCTAGTGCAGTCAATTCAGAACTCTACGCTGCAGATACAGTGCATTTAATACCCCCTGGAATACATTGAATACACAATGGTTTGATTTTTTGTTTAAGATCGCTTGAATACCCACTGTCCAATTCCTGTGGTGTAAGGTTTTTAATTGAGACTCAATTACATTGAATAAGAGATTGTAAATTTTGATCAATGTTAGGATTCTAGTCGAAAGTGATGCGACAGCAACCTTTGTTGTTTGGTCTTTGATACATCAGATGAAATGTTTCCATCTTATTTATACAATTGATAGACATAAATCCCGATATAAAAAGTTAACAGCATCAGAATGTTTGATAAGTTTGTTCTTTAAAGCTATTGATAACTTCACGGTATTTCAGGCAGTCAAGTTATTGAAAACTTAGTTGAGACAACAGAGTTACAAAAAGGGGTTTTGCAAGTAGACATAATAAATGGACGTATGAAAGCCAACTCAAGTGAAATAATTTTGACTAAAGAGGACAGATGAACAACTAAGAAATTCTAGGTTAGGAGAATCTGATTCATGAACGACCCCGAAGAAAAAGGGACTCGAGGAAAGGAAATGAAAACTAAGCCACTTCAAACCAGTAGTTAACTTTCTCAGCTGGTGCAGGTTGTCGTCAGTGAAAGAAGTGCACTAAACCGTTGTCAATCATCATCTTCATAATTATTTACATAGCAAGCAGATGGCTACTAGGCTGGCTTTAACACGTTGCTTGCGATTTGACCAATCGGTGGGTTGTGCCTTAAGTTTTTCCTGCTGCGAATAGACCCATCGAGGGGTAGCTTGCAATATTTAAAAATTCTTTTCAAATTAATGGTATTTAATTGACCCAGTTTATGCTTGGTATTTATAAAACTTCTAAGAACTTTTGAATTTAAATTTGAGTTGAATTTTTAACTTTAGTTTAACCCATCGCAGCCAACGAGTCAAGACCTGTAAATTAAGCCGGTCTGTTGCTCCCTCAGGCTACCAATAAAAGCGCTTCGTGTCTTCTTCTTTGCAACAGGTGAGACGCATTAACAACGATTTTCTGAGCTGTTTTTTGGTCCCCAAAACACGCGCCTTTTGAAGAGTCTGCAAATGCTTCAAGTTTAAAATGGTACCAGTGTGAAGTAAGAAAGGCGTAAAAGTGTTGTCTGTATATCATAGTTGTAGTCCATGTACCATAGTAGGTGTCTGTGTACCATTCGGAGACTTACGCTTTTTCAGTAAGTTTGAATAAATTGACTTTAACGTTATCTACAAAAAAGTTGAGCCATCAGAACACATGGCTAGAAGTTCCAACTGAGATGGTAACAAATGATCAGAAAGTACAATTGGCATGGCGTTGTTGAACCTACAAAACAGATGTCGAAAAGGTACAAGTGGTATGGCAACAGGGTGCAGGAAGCGCCACCAAAGGATCGTGAAGCGCCTCGAGGATTGAAATGAAATTATGTCTCAATTTTTTTGAGCCCTTGGAACTTCGAGGGTAGGATAGAGCTGAGCAGAGACGGTGGCGGCCCTCCTCGGTGATTTGTCCCGCAGCGGCGGCGTCATGGAGAGGCTAATGGACGGCGTCATCGTCTGGTGGGTGGGACTGGTGATGGGGGAGTGGGGTGATGGGGGAGTAGAAAAGGGGGTGATGAAGGAGTGGGAGAGGGGGTGATAGGGGAGTGGGAGAGGGGTGATGGGGGAGTGGGAGAGGAGTGATGGGGAGTGGAAAAAGGGTGTAAAGTGAAGTAGGGGGAAGTGAGATTCAAATAGGAAGGATCCATGATAGATGAAATGAGACCAAAACAAAAATGTAAAGTAAAGGGAAGTGAGATTAGAATAGGAAGTAGAAAGGAAATGAGAGCACAAAAAAAAATGAGTCTCTAGAATAATGTCTAGAATAATTATGAATAATGTCTAATTCAAGACAAGACAATGTTTCTTCCAGGAGGGAGGTGACACCGAATGAAGCTTTTAAAATGAAATTGAATCATTCCCTGGTTGTTACCCTCATATTTTAGGTAATGTCCCTGAGGTTCCAACACTTGTTACTCTGATGACACACTAGTCGAAGAAGCTAAATGACACCTTGCCCTTTGTACGCACCCACGCTCATTTTCTCAGCTACTCCCATTCCATGAAGAAAGCCGAAGCACAAAGTGTACGACTGCTGCTGAAACTCGGTGTACGATCAACTTTATAAGAATACCACGCAAAACTTAAATCTTGATTGATGCACTGTCTGTTGACCTTAAATTTTGATTAATGAGATGACTTTTTACCTTAAATTTTGATTGGCGAAGTGACTCTTTACTTTAAATTTTCTGAGAGATCGAAATTCAAAATAAACCACCAACTTTCTCATGAGACTAGTCACTACTGAAATTCATTACAACCTCAAAGAGCAGATACGCGAAACGTGACAATGAGATTAGTTTTTGGAGCAAAATTAATAAGATATACGAGTGAAACGGATAACCTACTGTTGCTGGTTTATTCGTTCCAGTAACTATTTTTGCCTCTCATTCAGCTTTCTAATTTTGCAATGAATAAAAGTCTAAAGCCCTGGCGAAGACTTGTGAAATTCTAAATAAATAAATTATTTTGTATTGAGTGTAACTAGGAATAAACAGGGTTGACCACCTCACGTTACTGTAAAAAATATATATATATTTCTAAATTATAAGGTTTTTCAAAAGTTTCTGCATTTACGAGTCAAAAACCAGTTGGAAAGGACAACATGGTTCTAGGATATATTTTTTCTATTATTGGAAGTATCGATAAAAATTGTGCTATTAATACAGTTCACTTCGCTAGAAACACGCACAGTTTATTTGCAACTAACACAAAAATTGATGACTGTATTAATTGTGTATTCACGAGTGGGGAAAAAATTTCTTCAAAAACTATATATTAGTTAAAAGTGTTTCCCTTCAATTTTGTTTTGCCATGTAACATTAAGGCAGATGCCAGTTGTTGATTGCAAGAGTTTAACGATGGATTCTGTCAGCAAATACCACATTTTTTGTGCATGGGGCCTTTTCGACGAAATGGGTTCACTTAAAGGTAGGTCTTTAAATAATTTTATTCTCTTCTATAACTTGTTTAATATTATGCGCAGCATGAAAGCTACTGAAATTATTTTTAGGGGAGAAGCTTGCACGCATTTACTGTAATTATTTGAGAATTTA
>JACJUY010011571.1:8743-20597 GCA_014220935.1 Platorchestia sp. MABIK
TCTTCCTGTATTTCTCCATCAGCTGCTGGTGTTGAATTTCCTGCTCCTGATGCTGTGAGGCCTGCCACTCCTGGAGCGTCGATCGAGGCCTGCCCCTTGTGCAATTAGGCGTGCCACCAGTGACCAGCTAACAATGCTCTTCAGCATCATGGAGGGTAACAACACAGGTTGATCGTGTTGAAATAACCACTGAGTTCATACTTCATTGAAGTGTGTGTGAGTTGTAGCAAGAAGGATTTTTCAAGTTACAAGCCAAAATTGGACAGAGTAGATTGAGTGATAGCAGCTGAAAGCTCAAAAGACTGCTGAAAAATCATCACATACACATTACTCTCACATACACATATTATGCACCTATTGACTTCAAATTACTCTCAAAAGAAGTATTGAAACATTCTTTCGCGTTAGTCGTTTAATGTTTTAATCTTTCTTTTCAGCTCCCCTCAGGGGGATGCAAATATTGTATCAATGGAAATTAGCGCTCCCAGGGGGACAATGTGAGGGCCCGAGCTGAGAGTTAGGTAGGCCTTCTTTGTGTTGAAATAAAATGCATTTGTTATGTTAAGAACTATCTTTTTTCGGTTCACTGCTGTCCTGTTTTTTCAGCGCCTACTACTCTCTACTTCAACTTTGATCTTGTTTCATGAATTTCTTTCTGATCTTACTGTTTCTATGCACCCTGTGCATAGATTCCGCGTTCCCTTAACTTCATACTAAATGGTGCCTTCATCCTTCCTCTATTTGAACATCTTTGTCGTGGTAAAGGAAGGCTAAAACTTTCTTACAATCAATCAATCAGCCAATATCGTATGACACTGCAGGAAGAGACACGCACGCTCTGTCTCATGATACGCGTATCTTACGACAGATGTCGCTATCGTACCGGTGTGAACCAGTTTTGTCGTCTTTCCGTATTTTAACGGATCTGAGCGCGTCGTATCTCACAAGACAATTATCGCCTATCGCTTACGACCCACAGACATGTATCTTATCGCGCTGGTGTGAACGCCGCCTAAGAGTTCCTCTATCGTTTGCAATTAACCCTATCGTCATACCTTTCATAGTCTATTTATTATTAATTTTTTAAAAGGGTGCGTTACTTATGCCCACTCTGTATATTTTCAGTTCTCTTCAATTTTAACGATAATACTGATACTATCTATTTTTTGTTCATTCTCTCACATATGTGAAGAATGATTTGAACTTATGTCCAGTGTTTGTAGCTCATAGTCCGTCGTTATACTAATTAATGCATCCATTTTTGTGTTCGCTGGTTTGCCCGAAGATGAGCCACGAAATGACCGCTGGACGGGTTAGTTTCTCTTCACTTTGAGGGAGCGCTTCATAATTGAGGTCTCCGCGGCATTCGCCAGCTCGGCTTATGGGGGTAGGAGAACCTCGCTTCCTGCCCCCCCCCTACTCAAAGAAGCATATGAGAGTGTTATTATACATTTTGGTGAGGCGAATGCCTTGATGTTTAAATTGAAACCAATTTTAAGTTTGTAGGTGCAACAGTTTAGAAATTAGAATCCGCCCAAAATGAGCCTCATCGAGAAAATCGGCTGACCATTGAGGGGGTAGGGGAACCTCTATCTCTGCCTCCCCAGGAAGCGTAAGAAAGTTTTAATTTGCTTAAAAATGTTGTCTTCGCCACGAGCATTAATTTGGTACTAATTTCAAGATTGCACGTCTTATAATTTAGAAATTACCCTAATTGTTCGGGTTATTCAGAGGTTCCTTCGAAGGGCCCCAGTTAGGTGCCCAAAAATGGCTAGCCGGTCATTTCGAGCGCGCTTTAACTTCTAACTCACCAGTATACATGGGAGATACCAGAGGCGGTCCGGTGATTCCTCCCGTTGGGAAAAGGGAGAACTCAGGCACAATTTCCTCCATCCTGGTGACGATGTCCATACCTTTTTCTGGTATTTATGTTCCGAACGCATTTCCGAACCCGTAAGGCGGTCACCTCCACAATGGTTTTAGTCGAGCTTGCCGCTGGTGCACTGATCTCGCTCGCGTCTGCTTGTATCGCACTTACCACAAATTACTTCAGCACTTGGACAGTGTTTGAAGGGAAGGACATGGGTTTGGCATTTCTTGCAGAGCATCGGTTTGGGGAGATAGTCGTAAATTTTGGATTTCATTTGTTCACCGGGTATTTTTATGTATTCCGGAAGATCATGGCGAAATGTGAGTAGCAGTGGGATGGAGCTAGGGCTTTTAGACTTGATCCAAATTGCTCTTTCAGTATCCTGCAGGTTATATTCGTCCATAAAGCCTCTTTTGAATTCTTCGAAGTCGGACAGGTCATATTCGTAAGCGAACGTTAGCTTTTCTATGGTATTAAAACGTGGGTGTTCAGTGATTTCCATTGACATCCCCTTGATGGATGTGTTACTGGTAATTAGGGTATTTAACGTGTTGGAGAAAATTTCGAAACTGAAATGATCTTTACCGCCTGATCCAATACTAATAGGTTTTTGACCGAGTTAATAGCTGAGACTTTTTCGAAGGCCCATGGGATGAGTTTTCATTTATCTGTCTCTGAGAGCTTGCAAATGAAGTGTGTTACGCTTTTATTTTTCTGCTCAGGCATGGTATCAACTCTGTTCATAATCCGTCTGTCTCTCCTTTTCCCCACCTTGAATTTCCGCTGGATTTCCCGAATCTTCTCATCGTCTTGGTACTTGGCGCAAACCCTGTCTCTTGCACGATGTCGCTCCTGGCAATGAAGGTAGGTCGCTACTCCTCCAAGCACGCGTCTGCTGTGCGATTCTCTTGTCCGCATTTGCCACAGATGGGATGAACTTTGTTGCACCTTTTCCAAGTGTGGTCGTACTGTTGGCACTTGGAGCATGACACTGGTTTCTCTTTGCAGGGGTAAACTTTGGTGTCTGTTCGTTCTCCTGGATTATTTATATATAATCGGGAAGAATTTCTTGCTCAAATTCTACTAAAAAGGCTTTTGGTTGTTGGTATTTAGGCTTGACGAAGGAGGCTTCGGTGACTGTGATAATATTGCAGTTTTCTATGAGTCCGTTCGCAAACTCTTCAACATTTTCAATGTTGAATTCATTGACGTTGATGAGGCCTTTTGAGATGTGTAAGTGACCGGCTTCGGTAACTCGGCAGGGTGCTTGGCCTATCTTTGTCCTCCTTAGAAGTATTTCGCCTTGTTGTTGGTTGACTACTTCTATTGTTAGGTTTTCTTGACCGCTTGTCGCGATTTTTTTCGGGAAGAGGTTTGTTTGTTTGTGGGTTTCGTTACGGAGATGATAAGGGTTGATTTTTCTCTTGTTTTCAGGAGTAAATTTCATGATGAAGAATCTCTTGAAGCGTTTCTCTTCAGGCAGGTGGTTTAGGTCAAGTGGGGTGTATTTTTTTTCGTTCATTTCCCGCACCAGAAGCACTCTTCGTGCGCCCATGAAGGAGCCCAGAAACTGCCCCTAGCACATCCTCTATGATGCGCTCCATGTCCATGTTACTGATCCTTTCTTCCACAGTCTCGGGTTCACTGGACCTGGAGTCAGCCAGAGTGTTCTCGTAGGTTGGCTGTAGGTGTCGAATCACGTCCACAAGTGAGTTTATCTTCTCCTCGAGAGCATCGATTTTTTTGGCAACCACATTGTGGTTGCCCGTTCCAGCGTCAGCAGCAGTAGTAGGTTCCGTAGCAGCGGCAGGCGGAGCAGGGCGCGAAGCCGCTCCCCAACGCTACCCCCTCGCAGTCACGGCGGTCTTCGGATCCACAGCGCGAGTAATGCGCTCCCTGCTAGGGCGGCCGGTCACGGTGCCCTCTCGAGCTCCCCCCGCTTGTTACCCCCATGGTCCCTGATCTCTGGGGTGTGACAACCCCAAGACCAGGGAAGGGATGCGCGTTGTTGCTCTCCCTTCTTTGCTTTTTCATATCCTTGTCTGCAGCAGTTTAATGTTCCCTTTAACAACATTCGAAGATGCAAAATGCGAATGATAATACGCTCGATGCCAGTAAAAGTGGTAAAGGGAACACTTAAAATTTCCCTTTAATTAACATTTGATATGTCAATCTCTGGTGGCAGCGACCCTTCTTTTAATTAATATCAAGTTGTCACATTAAAGAAGTTCAAATAAGATACGATTTCAAACAGTTCTCTTTAACAACGTTCGAAGATGCAACGAACGAAAAATTACACGGTCGCTGCCAGTGAAACGTGGTAAAGGGAACAATGAAACTTTCTCTGTTGGATACCAAACAATGAGTGGCTAGTCCTGCATACACGGTGACGTGAAAATTTCTTTCCCTTCACTACATTCAATAACTTACTTATTCGGCAACAGTAAAATGTGGTGAAGCAAGCAGTAAAATAATAATCATAATAAACTCATTTAACGACAACTTCGGTCAAAGACTATTTAGCTGTCGCTTTGGCAAATTTGCCAAAGTCGCAACATAACACGTGCCCTCCAAGATTTCAGAAGATTATTGATTGTTACACTGTACTCGTCTCTATCTAGTGACTGGTTTTTGGACATTTTTCGGGAGGTTTCATTTACGAGGTTATGCATACAAGGGGAAGATTATCACACTGACCGTTGACAGGTTACAATACTTCAATGTGGCAACCTAAAGCAGCACAAGAGGCAATAAACATAGGCCCGCTGTTGACTCAGCCCTTAACACCACACTGCACCGAAAGTTTCACAATTTCAATACCAACCTTCGCATCACCACAGCAAAGAGTATTATATGATCATTATTACTGCGGCCATCAAGACCAATATTACAGAATATGGCAACAGCCACCATGAACTCGGTTTTAAATGTCATATTAGCCCAGGATTTGAAACATCTCAATTCCGTCTGATCTTGGCATGATCTTTCACCACACAGCGCATCATCCGAACTCATTGGACAGCCAAACCTCACAGGGGGTTTCAGCTGCCCACCCATTTATGGCCGGGCGCCTTTCCCACGCTGAAACCCCCGGGGTATCAACACAGCGTGCCCGGCCATATTGCGCGTTCATCGTCTATACTGCCAAAAACAAAGATATCCTCCGCTGAGGCAGTGAGGATTGTTTAAGGAATTAGATTGCATAATTTCACAGACAGTTGAATCGTTTCACATTGAAAGTCGAGCGCAACACTTTCCTCGGACGTTCCAAGCTTCAAATCTTCGAGTTACGATCTCTTCTGCCTTCCGGAGTTGTAGAAGTAGAATTTACAAGTTTGCAAACAGATTGATTGCTTCTGTATATTCAAGCACTTTATGCAACGGACCTCCATCACTCAGGAAGTGACCGACATCGCCCCCATCGAAACCCCCGCGAAGGATTCTTTCTCTTGGTTGCCGCAAAGCAGGACATACTTCTATGATGTGCTTGATAGTAAGAACTGCATCTCCGCACCATCCGCACAAGGGTGGCTGGCCAAGGGCATCTAGATTCAGCAAGTAGCTATGGGTCAGGGCAGTATGTCTCAGTCGTAGTCTGTTTATCACGACCTCCTCTTGGCGATTGTATACTTCCGTCTGCTAACCTTCCACCTACCAGTGTTACTATTTATCTCCTTGAGATCACTCTGCTCCCGCTGCCACTCTTCATTCCATAGTTCAAATGTCTTCCTTCTTATTAACAAATACCAGTCCTTGTAAGGAACGAGGGTAAATTCAATTGGTCTCGTTGCTGCCTCCTTTGCTGCTTAGTCCGCCCTTTCATTCCCATCGATGCCTATGTGGGCTGGTACCCAGCTGATGGTGACGTTCTTCCCCTCTTGAATAATTTGATGCAAATCTGACGTTATCCGGTTGAGCAGTTGATTGTCTTCAGCATTGTTGTTGATAGCGTGTATGCAGCTCATTGATAATAATAATAATAATGAGAGGTGTTGATACAATCAACATTAAAGCACGGATGCGGGTCCTTTACTGCTCTCCTCCACGCATGTCGTCTGCGACCAAAAGATCAATTTAAGAGCTTATCATTAAGGTAAGTCAATTGCAAAACAAAGTTACTGAAACATTTAAATTAGGTCGTAAGCATCTATCACACGAAGATAGTTCATTAATTCCTTGACGTCTAATTGGCGTCCCAATACCGTCTCGACGGTAGGCCGTAGTAGCGTTCGGCAAGTCTTTATACAATTCCTATTATTTGTGAGCCTTTCACATTCTATGATTAGATGTTTGACAGTTAGTATTGAGTTATTGCAAAACTCGCACACTGGTGCGATATCGGGTCTCTCATTGTTCATTAGGTAGCCATGCGTTAAGAATGTATGTCCTATTCTGAGTCTGTTAACTATTATCTCCTCTCTACGTGGTATTTTACCTAAGTCTAATTCTGTGCCTGGTGATGGTTGTATTTCCCTTAACTTATCTCTGCAATTCTCCCATCTAGTTTTCCACTGGTTAATCATGCTGTGTCGTATTAATGGTTTCCAATCTGAGTGACAAATTAGAATAAATTCTTCGGGTTTTCGAGTAGCGTTCTTGGCTGCAGTATCTGCATCATCGTTATTGCCTATTCCGACATGGGAGGGGATCCAGCATATGTTGATGGATTTGCCGCCTTTTTGCACATCGTGTATATCGAGCTGTATTCGACGTAGTACTGGGTGATGTGTCTCGTAATCTAGGCCGTTAACGACACTTAAGGAGTCGCAGTAAATTACAAACTTTTTCTCTCTTTTGTCTTTAATGATGCCAAGGGCCAAGTGGATGGCGTGTATTTCGGCTGAATATATTGAGGCCTCTTTCGGAAGCGTTGCAGTGCGAACAATAGTGTCACATACTGCCGCCGCTCCTGTGCCACTCTCCTCTCATGAGCCATCCGTGTATATGGTCACATATCCATCATATTGTTCTTTTGCTATTCTTTTATGCTCTTGCCGGATTATGTGTTCGGGGGTTTCATTTTTTGGGAGTTCGGTTAGTTCTGTATTTATGGTTGGTTTCGTTAAAGCCCATGTAGCAGTATCAATGTTTAATAGTCGATAAGAAGAGTCTGGTTTAACTCGATTTTTCCGCAGGCCCAATTTTTCAATCAGTTTTTGCATTTTGATGGAGAAAGTTGGGGTTATTCTCCTTTCTGAAAGAGTAGCCGATTACTTGGCGTGACAGTGCAACTAAAGGCGGGGTTTCCGTGCTGACTTCGGACTTTGTAGTAGTTACAGAGTGAAGGTAGTTTCGTCTAATATCGGTTGGCATTATCGGTTGGCATTTCATTGCAAATAACGTGCAGACTATTTGTTGGGCTGGATCTAAATGCTCCTGTAGCGATTCGGAGTGCTTCGCACGTAATTGATTCGAGGGGTTTCAAAGTTGTTTGACTGGCAGAATTGTAGATTATTGATCCGTAGTCAAGAATTGATCTAGTCATGCTTCTATAGATTCTGAGAACTGTGGTTTAGTCAGTTCCCTAGCTTGGTGCTGTTATTGACTTCAGTAAGTTAAGGCTACTATTTCCTTTTGTCTTTAGAGCAGTGACGTGTTGTTGCCAGCTCAATTTTTCATCGAAGATTAGGCCTAGGAATTTATGTGAGTTTGTGTATTGAATGTTATCGTTATTGATTTTGAGTGTTAGGCTGAGGAATATTCCGGGTATGATATTAAAACGTATTGCTTTGCTTTTGCTAGGTGAAAATTTAAATCTATGATTTTGAGACCACTTAAAAATATTATTAATACAGGATTGTAGTTTGTTTTGAATGACCTGGAAGTCTTGGTGGTGGTATCCGACTTGCAAGTCGTCAACATATAGAGAGTAATGGAACTTGTCCAGTGGGATCTGTTTAGATATGTCGTTTATTTTGAGGGCAAATAATGTAACGGAGAGAACACTGCCTTGAGGGACTCCGTTCCGCTGTTCGTAGATGTTTGAGTTATAGTTATCTATTCGGACACTCGGTGTTTCATATTCTAAGAATTTGGCGATGAAAATTGGTAATCTACCCCTGAGTCCAATGTCAAATAAATCTCGTATAATCCCATATCTCCACGTTCTGTCGTAGGCTTTTTCGATATCAAAGAACACTGAAATGAAGTGTTCTCTGTTTGCGAAGGCTAATCTTATGGTTGAGTCTAGTCTGACCAAGTGATCTGTAGTGCTACGCCCCTTTCTGCATCCACACTGCGCTTTACTTATTATGTTGTGCAAATCAAAATATTCTATCAGTCGATTATTGACCCTCCGTTCCATTAGTTTGCACAGACAGCTCGTGAGTGCGATTGGTCTGTAGTTGTTCGGTTTACTGTGGTCTTTTCCAGGTTTTGGGATTGGTATTATTATTGAGTGCTGCAATTGTGGTAGGAAGTAGCTCGTCGTCCAAAATTTGTTAAAAATGCTCAAGATGTTTGGTTAACTGTTAGATTTAGGTGTTTGATCATGTATGTTATTTTGTCATTTCCTGGTGATGTATTTTTTGTTTTTCTCAGGGCTGATTCAAATTCATGCATATTGAAAGTTTGGTATAGATCTCCAAATTTGGCGAACTGAAATGGATTGGTATCGTTTCGTTAGCGGCTTTTATTTGTTGAAATTCTGGGGAGTAACTTTGGTCGCTTGATACTTCGCTGAAATTTTCAGCAAGTTTATTCACAATATCAGGGATAGTGCTGTAGTGTATATTATTTTCGATTAATATGTGGGGTTTTTCTTTGTGTTCGACCTTTTATTTTTCGCGTTGTTTCGTATATTTTAGCCATTGGGTGCATATATTAAGTTGGTTGATGAATTTCTTCCATGTCTCTTGTTTGCTCGCTCGGATTTTGCACTTGTGATTTGCTCTTGCTCGTTTCCAATTAATTAAGTTTGCAAGATTTTTGTTGCGGCGATATTTCTTGTAAAGTTTTCTCTTCCTTCTTTTGTCTCTTGGAGTTCTTTGGTCCACCATGGTTTGGGGTAGTATTTTCCAGGTGTGTAGGTCGGAATGGCTTTTTCAGCTGCTGAAAGAAATCGCTGGTATAAGTCTATGAGTAGTTGTTCGTTATTAGTTATTGTGTTCAACATCGGCTCGTTCCATGCTTTATTTTGAGAATATAGATCCCAGTTAGCTTTTGAATAGTTCCAGATAATTGATGGGGGTTGGTTGGGGCAACTTTCGTTAAGGTAGATGATCAAAATTGGGCAATGATCGCTATCACCCGGTGAGTCGAAAGCAACCCAATCGAGTAGTGCGGCCAATGTAGGTGAGCAAATTGTCAGGTCAATAGCTGATTCTGGATTGTATCCTATTCTAGTGGGTGAACCGGTATTTAATGGGCAAAGATTATTATTTGCAATAATAGTTTCTATTAGCTTGCCCCTATTATTTCTATTTTTGCAGCCCCACATGGTGCTGTGGCCGTTTAAGTCGCCGGTTGGGATGAATGGGCTCGGTTGTTGGTGGATCAGGTTGGTAAGTTTTTCATTTGTGATGGTTTGTCTACCGGGTATGTAGGTGCTACAAATAGTTATCAACTGTCCTATGTTTGCCTGAATGGCCACGCTTTGTAAGTCGGTCTGCAGATTCAGTTCACAGAAAGGTATCGAGTTGTGGACAAATATCCCTACTCTTCCATGAGGGGTTCTGTTGTAGTGACCGTGACGTAGAACAGATTTGTAGCCATTGATTCTAAACTGGCAGTTATCCCATAGTTTGGTTTCTTGTAGTGCAATTATACTAGGCTTGAGGTTGTTTATTGTTTCCATTAGTTCATCATTCTTTCCCCTAATATCTTGGCAGTTTCACTGCAGGATTCCTATATTAGCAATGAGGGGTGTTATATTTGGTTTGGTTTTTCCGGTCGAACTGTTAGTTATTTCCTTTTGGGTGATCTATCTCTAATCCCAGAATTGCGGGAGTAGTGTGGTTGCTCCCTGTCCGAATAAGTCTGTCGTTTATCGTGTCTGTTGTGTCTGTGGGAAGGGGATCGTGATTTTGATCGTGATCTTGACCGCTTCCTGTTTTGGGTTTTGGAGGGTCTGCGCTGTTTTGATGGTTTGAATTCGTTAAATATTCGTCTGGCTTCTTGTCTCATAATCGGATTGCATTCGCTTGTACCGTCTTCCTCATTTTCAGAACTTTCTGCTGTAGTTTCGATATTAATTGTGGGCTTCAGTGATTGTGTTGGGTTGAGTTTAATGCGGAGTATTTCTTTGTCGCATGTTTCGTGATCGTGTTGTGAAGTTTGCGGTGGTTTAGTTTTTGGTGCATCAACTGTGTAATTACCCGTATCTGATTTGTTACAGGATCGGGTTTTCATAATTTATTCGGTACTCATTAGAATTTTGGTAGTCGCTTTGGGGAGTTGGGGTGTTGGTAGTTTAGGTATTTCGTTGGTTTGATTTTTAGTCATTTGTGCGCAGCTTTGCTCGAGTAATGGGGATCGTTTGCGGTATATTATAAGGGCTTGTTCTCTTGAGACATTTTGTTTAGTACGGATAGATATTATTTCTTGTTGCTTGCGTTGTTCTGGGCATTTTCGGTCTCCAGTTTTGTGGTTATTCCCACAGTGGTGGCATGTCAAGTCTTTTTCAGTGCAATTAGCTGCTTCATGGCCTTTCGATGCGCATTTCCCGCACACGAATTCTTCACTGGTACATCTTTTGGCTGTGAAGTTGTATTCTAAACACTTTTTACACATCATAGGGCGGTCGAAATATTCATATATCCTGCTTTTGCAGTCTTGGCCAAGGATATCGATATACTCAGGGGGGGTTGAGCCCCTAAACGTTAGGAGTATTGCTTTTGCATTGGTGTTTCGGGTTTTTATCCAATTGGCTGGCTCAACATTTTTGATTTAATGGTTTTCCATTTAAGCCTTGTTTGAATTTCTCAAAGTTGGTGAAGTCGTAGTTATAGATGTAGGCTAGTCCTTTTGATAGATTTACATAGTTATTTTCTGTTACTTGCACAGGGATGTTGTTTATGTCTCCCCTCAGGGAGATACAAATATTGTATCTATGGGAATTAGCACTCCTAGGGGGGAAATGTGAGAGCCCGAGCTGAGAGTTAGGTAGGTCTTCTTTTTGTTGAAATAAAATGCTTTTATTATGTTAAGAACCATCTTTTTTCGGTTCACTGCTGTCCTTTTTTTCTTCAGCACCCTACTACTTTCTTCTTGAACTTTGATCTTGTTTCATAAACTTCTTTCTCATCTTACTGTTTCTATGCCCTTTCTGCGTAGATTCCACGTTCCCTAAACTCCATACTAAATGGTGCCTTCCTCCTTCCTCTCTTTGGATCGCCTTTTTAGCGGATAGGGAGGCTTAAACTAACTAATTATCTAATCTAATCCGTGGAATAGTTTGCAGGTTCAAAACATGAGGTATTATTGGCATTACAAAAATTTCTGTGGTTGGAATGTCAAGAAACGGATGTCGAAATAACATTTTCATCTACGAATTGAAGAGTTCATTTGGAACTAGTCGTTTCCTCAGGGGTATGCAATTATAGTATCTATGGGAATTAGCGCTCCCAGAGGGAAGATGTGAGGGCCCGAGCTGAGAGTTAGGTGGGCCTTCTTTTTGTTGAAATAAAATGTTCTTTGCTATGTCAAGGACGACCTTTTTCGGTTCACTGCTGTCCTGTTTTTCAGCACCTACTATTTTTTTCTTAAACTTTTATCTTGTTTCATGAATTTCTTTCCAAACTTTTTGTTTCTATGCCCCCTCTACATAGATTCCGCATTCCCTAATATCCATACTAAATGGTGCGCTCCTCTTTCCTCTCTTCGATACGCTTTTTTTGTAGCGGTTAGGGAGGCTTAAACTAAACTATAATCTAATCTTGAAACTAGTCTTTACTGATCGTACCAACTGATCGTACTAACTGATGTCGGATCTGTTCATCTATTTCTGGTACCAAAAAGGACCCCACTGTATTTCGCTTTTTTCTT
>JACJUY010011572.1:0-24989 GCA_014220935.1 Platorchestia sp. MABIK
TGCCCGGAAGTCAAACAAAGATCTTCCGTTGGTTGTAAAAGGCAAAGCGTAGCAAGACACCATAAAGAACTTCGCCGGCCAGCTTCCGGCGGTTTATGGCTCTTCCGGCCCCAAGACCTGCGAACCCCAAATGCAACAAAGACATCCGGCGGCGCTTGCCTTGCAAGGCTCACTGCGAGATATAACAGTTCCGTTTTTAGGATTCTGTTCTTGTGTGCGTGACTTGCTTGGTTAGTTAATAAACTTTGGTAAACTTCTGCGAATAAACTCTATTCGTAGTTGTTCAGTTGATAAACTAAATTTTTTTATTTTCACTACTTAATTTGCATGTGTATTATCGTTGAAGTGGAAGCATTCAGAAGATGCTTATAGTTACTTGGTTATCAAAATCCGTGTGTATCGGTCTTGGTGTGAAATTCAACCAAATTATTTATTTCAATTACTGCACTTCCTATTTCAATATAATATGCTGTTATTCCATCTTTGTTGCGTTTATAACTTGCCCTATCTGTAATTGTTATTTCTGTTAATTAGAGCTCTTGTTTGTGTTACTTCGGCCTTTAGGCAGCAGAATATCATTATTTTTTGTTTCACCTGGTTTGTCTTTTGCATCCCGCTGATGTGCTAAATCCCTGTGTTCCCGCCCACGCTCTATGTCTGGGGCTATCTTAAGTACTGTAGTTTAATTGTTTCCTGACTTTTTCCCATGTTCTTAACTGCCAGTTTTGATCACGTAGTCCCCCCCTGTTTAATTTACGCCGATTATCTGTGGTCCCGCAATAAATATACATGAACGCTTCTGTTCATTCTCCTTCATTTTCTTAGAAGTCCTCTGGTAATCGAGAGAGCTATTCCCTATATTCCCTCATTCGGTATCCGCTGACAGTGAGACGCCGTGAGATATTTTGTGCTACTCTGAATTTGAATGGTCAGTAAGTGCGTTTGTTTACGATTTATGTAGTTGTTATATCTCAGGATGTGCTCCTGAGATATAACAGTAGTAGGATTTGCACCACTGGAAAACCTTTCTCGTCGTAATGGTTCATGTCTACGGGTCTTGCTAATTGCTATTATCCCTTAAAACGTTCGAATTTTTTCTCTCAAGCTATAGTTAATATAACCTTCGTCATTAGGCTGGCACTGGGATCAGGTCGTTACCGATATCAGAATGGGAGTGGAACTGCGTATCGGCAGTGAACTTCAAAAGATAAACTTGAGACAAATTCGATTAGAAATAAAATTTTATCCTTCCAATAGGTCGACTCTTGAACCTCACGCTCAAAATGAAAAGTAGAACCAGTATTAAAATGCGCATTATTTATTGCATACTTTTGGGATTATTAAAAAAATCCACCTGCAGTGTTTTAACGCGAGAAAAAAAAGTTGAACTCCAAACCTAAAAAAAAGTGAAGCAAATAGAGACATCAGTCTGTAAAATCATACAACGTAACTCCTCATTCATTCACAAGATAAACGGACGTATGTCATTACTCGCTTGCGCATACAATCACAAGCAGGCACATGCAACCACACATTTCCCCACAGAAACGTCCACAAGTACACCCACACACGCAGAATTATATCGGTAGGTTGAAGGAAGGCAAAGTTTGACCGCATTCAAATCTTTATTATGAATTTGCTTTTGCGTGGAAATTCATAAGGATTCCAAAATTCAAAGATGTCGTTCATTATTTGCTGTACAAAGGGCAAAGAAATTAGTGTTTTTAGATGGATGGTTGAAATGCCAACAGTGACTTATAATCACTGAAAGAGAAGGATTATGTTACCTGTGATGAGCCTGTCTACAGCAGTCACACTTATAGAAATAGACACGTATAGGCACTCTTATAAACAATAGGAACTCTTCCAGTAGTTCCTTTCTTCTAAAAAATTTGCTATACTGCTTTCTTCAGAAATGTTGCTCTTAAAATCAAGCGTATTTAGTTCACTAAGGCCCTTCTAAACCATGAATGATTTTACTTTGCCTAATGACAGCTCATCGTAACCATGATACCGCTCGCAGCTCAAATTACTTCTCAATTTTTCTTTTTAATAATTATTGGAGAAGGAGTAATACGTACGCGAAGGAACAACGCCGTAAAATCATAAATGCTGAAGTAAATATATAATTTATAACTTGAATCATCTTACTTCAACCACAGATTTCCTGTCAATCAAAAAGTCATGGATTGGAAATAGTATTTCAAGGAAACAAATGACTGATTCTTGTGAACGATATACATAGGAAAAATTGAGCCCACAGCGGTATGTCAACACATTACGCACTTGCAGTACCGCTGGAAATCATGTCTTCATCACCAAATGAATAGACGGACCCTAAAAGCATCTTATGTGAACAAATTTAGAAGAAGAAGCGTATTTACCTCATCTTTTCCTTACTACAAGGTGGCGCATAAGTAACGCACCCATTTAAAAAGTTAATAATAAATAAACTATGAAAGGTATAACGATAGGGTTAATTGCAAACGATAGAGGAACTCTTAAAGTTTATTTACATGTCGTATCCTGTCTACAGATACAAGTGTATATTGCGGTAATGAATAAGGGTTCTTTACTTATGCGCCACCCTGTATATCAATCAGCCTTGTCTAAATTTCCTGGCTTAAGATATATTGCTTTGTCTATCTTCCGAAACTCACGTTTCGGAGGCGGCGAGGAGGATGATCAGAAGTCCTTGCCGAAATTTTTGCGTGATGAGCTATGGCAGGGTCTCCTGCAATATTTTTACTCATCTTTTTTAATGTTGAAACGGAGTGGATAGGGAGATGTTGAGATAGGTTGGATTGAGTTGTGATAGGTTGAGTTAGTTTTAAATTATTTGAATAAAATAATTTTGGTTATGATGAGGTTAACTTAGAGAAATCAGAATTAAGGTCAAGAGTCATGTTATGGAGAAATTTTGGATACGTTTGGGTGAGGAAAGGTTGTATGTGGTTGTAACGCACATTGAGCACTTTTAGAAAATGCATGAAGTTAGATTCGATAATTTTGAACAGATGATGACACTTTTTAGTTTCGACTATGTTGATTTCATTGAATCGATCTTCCGGTAACCAACGGAGCTGCAACCGAAATTAGATCTATATAGTCCTATTCTAAGTACGATTTGCATACATCGCCTTGAGAATTGAATCCGCAGTGATAGGCTACAATGTTCAAATACCTTTCGCAGTACAGTATGCCATATACTTGACGCGGACTCAGCAACTGAGAATGATCCAGACGGATGGACCAAATACTGGCGCATAAGTAACGCACCCTTTTAAAAGATTAGTAATAAATAAACTATGAAAGGTATAACGATAGGGTTAATTGCAAACAATAGAGGAACTCTTAAAGTTTATTTTCATTTCGTATCCTGTCTACAGATACCCAGTGTATATTGCGGTAATAAATAAGGGTGGGTTACTTATGCTCCACCCTGTATTAGGAATCATTTTGTTTCTCTCTTTTCTAATGATTTTAACATTGATATATGCAGAGGTTTTAAAGCCTGCTTTACATCTTCAGCTAGATTATCGGCCATTTCTAAAAGCATAATTATAAGTGATAGATAACCTGATGACTCAGGTTTACATTATAGTTGATGGTCATTACTTTATGTAGAAGTAAGGCTTCACTTGCACATCGAGCTGGAAACAACCAATTTTTGACATAAACTCCTTCCAGGTCAAATATGTATTAGTGTTGTATTCGTATTTATAGATAAAATCCACGTATTACTTATACTTTTAAGTCATATTTTCAATAGCGGTTGAAAATATGACCGATATTTAAGCACGATTGAACAGTATTCCCTTACTCTACCACTGCGTATATTGATACCATGAAAGTTAGAGCAGCTATACACCAGTGAATCATTTATTAAAAAACACCTATTGAAGCTGTACTTCTGCTTATCGCAGTGAGTTGATCCCGGCGCAAAAGTGACCTAGTTCTTGGCGATAATTTATGAGATTTAATTCCCGTGCGCCGGTATTGTGCATCTCTTCATCAATAGGCAATTCGGTTATCGCATTCATATCAGCCAATGCATCTTCATGAATCATTCGTTTAATGTTCTAGGGCGATGACTCTTTCAACTACATCGATTGCTGAGTTACAAATATCAGATAGATCGCATAAATCATGGAGGGCTTGACTACGAAGGCCTGAGATGCATACGTTAGAGTGGCTTGACTAGCCCATGGCCAACTTACGCGGCCATCGGCCGGTCCGCCGGGTTCTGGTGAAGGTGTTGAAGGATCGTCCGTAATGACACGGCGGCTCGTGTGTAATGAGTGACACTCACCTCCTTATTACCCTTGCCTAAATTGTGCCGTATTTTTCGTGCCCGCAGCCTTGTTGCTCCTGCAGCTCACCTACACAAGCTGTAGAACTTTCTTCATTGAGAGCACCTCTACGCGGATGACATAATCAACGCCGAAAAAGGCGAGGGGGAATAGTAGATTCAAGTGTATTACGGGATGTTGGTATTTATTGTAGCTTCAAGTCATTGTGTAGAACTTTACCGTGAACTAGAATAGGATTCAAACAAAGTAGTTTGAAAATACCGTGTAAACAGGCATCGCCTTGTACATAATGAAATCAAGAAGACATTTATTTTAATTTTACCGCCATCATTTGCTTTCGGGGGGTGGCACTTTATAGCGAGGTCGTCTTGTTAAAGCAATTAAGGGCGAATTTTTCTTCTTAGCCAACTCCAACGAAAATCACCGGTGGTGCAATGTGAGGGACCAGTACCGGTGAAAAAATTGTGAAATAATTTTTATATTTGAAAACTGAAGCTAGCAAACCTAGCTCATAAATGAAAAAATTATTTGAACCTAATTAAAAATTTGCTTTTCATATAAGTAATGGGGTGAAAATAAAAACAATACGAGATCAAATCATTTAAATTCTCGTTTGAATGTATGTATTTCTTGGCTTTTGTATTGATGAATCGCTGCTGAGGCAGAGAGTGGAATAATATTCTGATGCAGAAAGCTGAAGACAAAAATACTTCCGTCTGCGCACAAGTTCACCGGAAAATATTACAAGGAAAAATTTACATGGAAGGAAAAATCCTGTGTCATTAAAACTGTGAGGCTTTAATTGATGAAAAACATTTTGTTAATGAAATTTTTTTTGAACTAACACAACCAAAAGTGGTGTATTTTGCGATGTAATATTGCCATAAAAATCACACGAAATTAAATTTAAATTAGATTAAGACCGAGCGCAGCTACAGAAATTTGAAACGAAATTTTAATTCAATTGGACAAGGTTAATTGTGGCCTCCTGTGTGTTTGAAAGCCTCAAAATTTTGTTGGCACGGTTCCTGAACACATCATGTACAGTGTGTATGTATGTGTGCGCATGCGTGCGTGAGGGGAAATAACTATTGTTTGGAGATGATTCCAGAGATTTAGAGTTCAAATTTAATTACAGTTAAACCTTTGTCTTAAGGACATACAGGCAAACTTCTTAGTCATTCTGGACTGATTCGTTTGTGAATAATAGAGACGTCTGAAGCTCACAGCAACGCAGACAACCCCAAGGCTAATGGTCGACAAAAGTGTGTGTTCACGTTCTAAAATTTGTGTGTTGTTCTTTTAGTAAAAGATGTAATTTTGAACTTTTTGA
The DNA here is from genome assembly GCA_014220935.1 of Platorchestia sp. MABIK. Lineage (NCBI taxonomy): Eukaryota > Metazoa > Arthropoda > Malacostraca > Amphipoda > Talitridae > Platorchestia > Platorchestia sp. MABIK. The sequence continues at coordinate 5,647 of JACJUY010011572.1, forward strand.
AACACCGCCGGAACATAATTTCTCATTCGTCTTCAAAACCTGAGGCTGCGTGTCTCTGTACACGAAAAATTCAGTACTGTTGTTGCTATTTTGAGCATCCTTACATTCCATTCGAGGGCCAAAAAAAGTTTAATGCTTTGAAGCCTCAAAAAATGCTGTTTTTTATTAAGGCTTCTAATCATTCCGCAGCTGAATCCGGTATTACGGTTTTGTGGTAATTTTATTAAAATCATCTTCAAAGTCTCAGGGATGTTCTAGCGATCTTTAAAGTTTGTGACCGTAGGCGAAGAGGTGGACTCTTTCTCACCTCATAGGGAGGCCATAATTAGCAGGCTATTTGGAAAGGTTCCTCGTTCTCTTAGGCACTTATTGTTTCACAAAGCAAGGCTCCAGTGTTTCATAAATTTGGCGTTGAGTTTTGCCTCTCTCAATCTTGTGTTCTATGTCTGATCAAAGTCGGAGGTGAACACATATATCCATACTAAAGTTTTTGCCCCTAAAATGTATTTTCGTGTGAAAATTCTGTTAGTGCGATGAAAATTAGCTCTCCAGTAAAAAGTTAAATAATTTGAAAAATTAGGTGTTTAAATTTTGCATGTTATACTCTGGGCGCAAATTTAGCATGGACAATTTTATGTTCAACTATCATAGAATCCTACACGAATGAACTTAGCAGACCTGGAAGAGAGCTATCGTGGAATGTCCTTCCTGTACGAAAATCTACTTTTTTGTTGCAACGTGTGGAGCAGATGGAAAAGTTTTCCATTATTCATCATTGAGAGGTTATATTAAATAATGATATATATACATATTCATCTCATCTCACAGTTTTTCGAAGGTTATATGCAAAATTCAAAAATTTTCATATATGAGCCGGATACTAAGGAAGCTTCATACTTCCCTCTAACCTGCATAACTTGCAGGAAAAGTGCACTTTTAGAATGAAATGTAGAAAACGTTAAATGTTTATTGCAATTAAAAATAAACCAATACATGACATTCAAAACTTACAAGAATTCATAGTGAAAGCAAAGTAAAAAAGCAGTAGAATGTGAAAATAACGCTAACTACATTTTTTTAGAAGCAGTGCATTCCAGAAGAAACAAAAAATGAAAACTTTCAGTAGCCGAGCTGAAAATCATAAATGAAATTTTCGGTGAGCGGAGCCGGATAATCACGACGAAGGGCACTTGTATTTGAGAAGTTAAAGCGTAGCGAAGTAAAACTGTGATTAGGATGAGTTGCTAGGTCGCTCCTGTGGTTATGGGAGTGGGTCTGCAGCGCGCATGAGCTGGGGCAACGCGTATAACGATCCAATAGCGAGCCCAGACAACACGACTTGCCCATAATACCAGTTGCCAACAAAGCAACCTACCGCCGCCGGCTGATAAAAGCCCCAAGTAGTTTTGCAAGCAAATTTTAATTAAAATAACTCTATCAAAATACCTCTTGGGTTCGATATCTAATTACTGCACGATAACTGTCGGCGTGCTGTGGGACAATGCTATCTGGAGGTTCGAGGTGTTTAAGTTGTGAAGATTGAGAAAAAGTTGTGCAATGAAACGTTTCATATTTTTTTTGCGTACTGTGGACGTGTTATCCTTAATAGACTATGAAGGCGATTTAATTGCTTTATTAAATATTCCACGCTGCATTCTGGCACTGAATGAGGTAATTAATAATTATCTAGGCTATTAAAAGGTAAAATAAATATTGAACCGAACAGTAATCACCATTAAAATGTTAATTTTATTTCCTTGTGTCTTGAATATATTGCTACTATCAATTTTCCAAATTTTATTCAATATCTTCCATGACATGAACAACCGTCTTGTAAATGTTACGATTTTTTCATAAGGTAATTTTGCTCTAATTATGGGCTATTTACTTGAGCAATGCAGTAAGACAAACAAAATTATTGCGAAAAATCAGAAAATAATGATTATTGAATAAGAAGAGAACATTTGCAGGATAATTTTGCGGTGTACTTGGCTGAAATGTTTCAAATTCTTGCATCAATAAAGTGTACGTATGTCTTCATAAGTCCTTGTGATGCGTTATGCTTTTCAGTAAAGTGGGAGAAATTAAGCTTCAATCCCTCAAAAAATTTTCTGTGTATATATTTCCGAAGTGAAGCAGTTCATGAAATCCTTTAAACTGCGTTGGCCAAAAAGTTCGTTCGTTTTTTGAATGTCATTTTTCCGAAGTTTTACTGATCGTTTTTATGTTCTTATTCTCTAAATCCAGTATTCGGTTCAGTGAGGTTGTTTACGTCAGTGTGTAATAGGCCTCAAAGCTGAGAAGCTCTAACATTTTTCCTTGCATTCGAGCCGTTGAAGGTGTTATCACTTTTGAAATTTTCCCTTCAAATAGAACAATTAATTCAGAGGTTTACACTGAACAACCGAAACGGTTGAGCGCGAGGCTTCATCACGAACGGTCGGAACTGGCAAATCGTAATGGCGTTAATTTTCACCTTGACAACACACGCACTGCTTTGTATTCTCGGGAGAAGTTGCTGCAGCTTGGATAGGAGGTTTTGCTTCACCTTCCATGCTCCCCAGATTTGGCACCCTCTGATTTCCATCTGTTTCGGTCACAGCAAAATTCATTAAATGGAAAATAATTTGATTCTGATGAAGGCGTGAAAAGTTTCTTGGAAATTATTCTTCACTTGTTATGAACTTAAATTTGTATTAAGAATTTATTTAATAGATGTAGCGAATGATAATAGAAGCAAATGGTAACTATTGTATCGATTAAATACATTATTCTAAATTTGTTGTTCGGTTTTCATTTTGATTTAAAAACACGAACGAAATTTTTGAAGAACTCAATACTTGACCGGGATATTGACAATCATACGGGTTCTACTCTGATTCTATTGCCCTTATTCTAAATTCAAATCAGTTAGAAGTAACAATAGAGCAAACAAGAATGGTACAGGTGTATTTTCCTGTAACGAGCGTAGTTGCTGAAGATGATGTGCAACTTACCTCCTCGTATCTGTTCACTAAAACTTGTGGCTTGCCATGAGTTTTACTGAGAGTATTAGAAAACTAGATGGTGACGGAGCGCTCAGTCAATTGTTCGGATGAAGCGGAAATCCTATAACCAAAGTTGTTATTTTTGAAGTTCCGAAGTGACGCATATTTATCCTTATTATAAACATAATTGACCCAGAATTAAAACGCTCAAATTGAGCTCCTGTATTATTAATAAAAGTGAAAACTACATTGTTTTAAAGAATTTAAAGATGATCTATGTGAACAAATAGGTTAAAAAATAGTAAAAAATTTGAAACATCCTTGAACATTGAGGAGGAAAACAATTACAGAGAACAATATTAAATTTGTCATTTTTGACTGCACTAGGAAATATTTTATAAAATACCTTCATGGATGATTTATAAGCTAAAAAGAGAAGACAAGAGTCTATGGTAGGCCACTTGATTTTAGCATTAAGTAAAAGAATAAGTTCTTTGGTCATTGGGGCTTTAAATTGTTCTATTATTTATCATATCTCATAGACTTTGTCTGTTTTCGTATAATGGCAGTTTTAAAATATTCTGGCGATTTTTCATGACATTTTTCACATTTACATTATTTTTCATTACCTATGGACTTTGTTTGTTTTTGAAAATGTCAGCCGTATAATACTTTGACTATTTTTTCAAGGCATTTTACATTCATCTATGAACAAAATCATTCCTTTTAGCCAGTCGACTGTGAAGCGAACCCAACTATGGTACAGGCTCCGAGCAAATGCGCATTTCGCACGTCTAGCTTAAGGGTAGTAAGTCGATGAAGAGATAAAATCAATTGTGGGGGCAGGAAGGCATTCTGATCCTTTTCAACTTACGCCTCATGGAAATACATGCATCATCAAAATCCTACTCTTCAACGACCACTCAGTGACATCGCTAAGTAACTGGGTATTGCTCGATTAAGCTAATATATTAATGTGGGATTAATTTTTTTCTACTGATGCTTTTTCAATTCCACTGTTCTCATCAAATATCCGCACACGAGGTATCTTATCAAGCAGATCATTACTAGCCTTAGAATTAGATAATTGATTAGCATTTAGTGCATTCTTCCTTTCTGTCATCCACTTTGATCGTGTGCCTATTTTACGATGAATTGAGTTCACGTGTGATTACTCTAAATTTCTCTTGGTTTTAAGCCGGTGTAAAAGAATGTGACTTCATGGGAAGCGTCAGCCAAATATTACAGTTACTATCGTTAGAGAAGCGTTAAATTGACAGATTTTAAAACTGAGGCAGCTCGACTCGAGCCTTCAAAAGTTTGCCCAGTGCTTGATGATCTCAAGAACGCATCTAATGACACGCTCTCTGCGTAGTGCTTCCATCGTCTTAAAACGTGCATGACGCATTTAAACAAGGTATCTCCTAAGGCTCTTCTCTTTAGTTACGCCACTATAGTTTTAAGGCGGACCACACTGCATCCTGTATTTTTTCCCGATCAAGTTTGAAGCTCGGATACCCGTCGTAGTTTTTTTCCTTTGTGCTAGTTTCCCTCGAGGCAGAGGATGTTGCGGTCGAAGGATGCTGCTACGAGCAAGAATCGGGCTACCGGGTTCTCGAGGAATTACTTTTAAATAATGCATGGCATGATAATGGAATATGATTCGTGGATACCTCTCCTTTTCAGACTCTGGCTGCTATAATTGCTGGTGTTCTTGACGGAACTTTTCGGAGCACGTGTGAGTTTGTTGCTTATTTCTCAATTTAAGTTCTGGTGAAAAAGGGGAAAAGCAAGTAATCTTGTTGTCTCGCTTGAATATGATTCAATATAACTTTTCCATTATTTTGCTAGGCAAAGCGAGTTTTGAGGGAATAAGGTCGTAAGTATCAATTCATTTTCAAATTGTTTAACATTTGATTGCTCATTGAGCGACTGTTGTTTGCTAAAATTCCTTATATTTTCAGGAAAACTTGAGAATAATTTCAAGATGATTGTTGGGGGATGGAAAATCTTGTGATTATATCAAACTAAGGGAAGAATTAACATAGAAAAGAAAATTAGCTCAAATACCAGTAAACACTCTCTTCAGACGATCACAGTCGATATTTTTTGCAAAATTTGTGAGATACTGACATAAACTGAGACAAAATATACGTAAAAAATGGTACATATTATTTCATGCTAAATATGCAGCCGGAAAAATGATCTAAATAATAGCATGAAGCTGACACGCATCTCGAAACAATAATGACGAATATATCGATGGCTGCGTTCCTAGTCAATGGTCCGTATTTCTGAATATGTAGTACATACTCGCGTCCAGCATGATATGGAGATGTCCAGCCTTCTTGGTTCCGACCAGGCTCCTCCCACCCTGGCCCTCCAGCGTATAAGAAGCGCGACCAGCTTGCGGTTGCCAGTGAACTTCTGTCCTTCAGAGCAATAACTGAGTAACAGCGCTTCCTGACTTTGTTTTCTCGCACTCGTGAGAGCTCTGTTCACACCTGATTCTGGGACAAACTTTGTGTCAAGCGCGAACTCTGAGGCGCAGCTTGTGTGACAGGTTCTTTCGCTAACCTGTGCAATAACAACAGACTTATTGTGAAAAATCTTTCAATGCTCAACATTCGTGAGTTTACTGAGTTGTTGCAATTGACATTAATCGTGAAAAAATTTCACTAATTCTGTGTTTGCTGTGAAACTCCTTCAAGAAGAAGTAGAAGCCGAAAATGGGATCGGAACTTATATTTCGGCAGCTCGTGGACTCCTTCCATGCTGCGGCAGCCGCCCATCGTGGCACGTGCAACATAGACGACTCAGAAAACAACCCACCGGAAGTTTCTTTTCTAGACCTACAGTCATCTAACACTGAATATTGTTTACAGTATCATGAAAACAAGCGCATCGACATTCGTGAATACATCACAGCTTTCGATTTGCCGGAAACTTCTATATTGAGTCCATCAGGGTCAGTAAGCTCTGGTGATGAGCAACGTTTCTTCAGTTCACCTGAATTGACCGCGGAGCGATCTTCACCAAATTTCTCAGTCGATACCAATTTTGGCACCTCACCGCAATCTCCTCAACATTCGTTGAACTCATTTGACTCCACTGGAAATTTTCCTCTGACTCCTATTTCTCCAGACTGCGAGAACTTTCCACAGACCTGCTCGGTGACTTTGGCCGAAGTGAGACAGAGCTCATACTCCCAGCCCCAACAAAAGGACGTTAATAGAATGGGCTCGGACAGCAGTAAAGCCTCTTCTTACGAACACGGCTCACAAAAGATTGGGTTAGTGAGTTCTCGGTCAAACGTTTTTTCATGTAGCAGACGACAACGACGACGATGTGAGGTATCAGAGGCAGTTCGTCGGAAACGTCGGCTTGCAGCTAATGCCAGGGAACGCCGTCGCATGGACAGTCTTAATTTGGCATTTGATAGGCTTCGATCTGTTCTTCCACAGCTGAACAATCAAGAAAAACTATCAAAGTATGACTCCCTTCAGATGGCTCAGACATACATCTCCACGCTTTGTGAAATGCTTGTTTAAATTAGGTTTTAAGGATCTCCGGGCCGCGGCAACTCGGGTCATCATTTCATTTATTCCATTTAGCTTGTACGTCATATGTATTACTTATAGAACTGGCGGAGCATCTTTTTTCATAACTAACTCCCAATCAGCAGGGCATCATTCAGTGCAGTCTTCCATCTGACGCATTCGTTCGTTTGATGTCATTTTAGACAGTGTAATAAGCTATTTAACCAATGCTGTAACACCTCCGAGCATTTTGAAAAACACTAGCCCATCAGGAACTCTCGTTATTTTATGTTGTAAATTAATGTTCGTTACCTCATGCTCTATACGGCCTCTAGCGTCTTTGCGGCGGTTGTGCAAAAATTTATTAGTGTTTTATTTTATACTTTTTGCCATGCAGTAGCTCGCAATGTACTACATTTTTATGACACTGAATTTATTTCAGTTTCAATTTGAAGAAACGTCCGTATTATCAATGCTCTTTTTCTTCATCAATTATGAGTCCTGAAGATATTTTGATCCTTTTTTGTTTAAAATGTGACTGACCTATTTTATGTAGTGGCATGAATACTTCGCTAGAAAAATTTCTAGGACAATCATTAGATAAAAAGTTGACGATATTCCATTTTAAGTTTTACTGAATAAAATTTGAGCGATGTAGATTGGATAATACCGTGAAGTTTAGTGTGGATGTTAGTTTTATGCAACAGAGTCGAAAGACTTTCATCACTCTTTTCCTAAACTTTAACAATGACAAACCGTGTTTTTAATTTAAAATGCACAGGTAAAATTCTCGTTCTGTTTCAAATAAATACATTTACACTGCCGTATTTGTGCAATACTTGTTCTGCGAAGCGGAGGTGCAATGTGGATGCAGACCCACAGGGCTCGAGTAGCGAGCCCTTGTGCCGGCGCGAACGCCCCGCGTCCCACCAAGTCGAAACGACGCAATCCAACACGTTAACCGCCATGTGAGCCACGAGGTACACGGAGGGAATTTCCATACTGCTACTGACCGAAGAGTAGTCACGAACTTAATTGTCATAAATACTCAATCAAAGTTAAATGAAGACACGATCCAGTTGATGTTTGCTATTTTCAAAATTACTTGCGACAATTTTCTTTAAATTTGAGTTGAATATTGATCTTTAGTTCAACCCATGGCGGCTAACGTGCTAAGAAAGCGAACTGGAGGAGATTCACAAGTATTGGCTCACCTGTAAATTATGTTATATGTCCGATCTCATAGTGAATAGACTGTGTCGAGCAATTATTTTCCAGGTTAAATCGATTAGTAGGCAGTACAATGAGAATGTTGTGTGTATAGTATTAGAGTATGTAAACTCGGTATACTATGAAGTGAATGCCAGTCATCGGATTGATATTTTTCCAATAAGATTTTCATATAAAAGTCACTCATGATCTGGCAACGTTGGTGTATCTGATGCTAAGTGATTTTGCTGCGAAAAATGATTACAAATGTTTCATATAAAGACCTACATTTAGGCAACATTAAGGGATTGCCTGATACTGAGTGATTTTCATGGCTGAATTTTTTTGTTGTTTGAATGACTAGAAAAAGACTAATCTGGCAACAGTGGTGACACTTGATACATATGATACCTCGCTTCATCTCGTTGTATGTAGTTGATCGTAAATACTCATTAGAAGCAAAAGAGGCATTATTATGGATGACAGAGCTGTTATAAAACTGAATAAAGTTTTTAATGTACAATTAACTAAGCTTAAAGGTAGTATGTTGGGAGGCTGTATGTACCTTTGTAATTTTGAGAGATTGTAAAATGACATTTTGTTGTACAAAGGAACCTTGATAATCTAGTCAATGCGTGGCATTATTCTTTATAAAAATACATTTTCAAACTGCCTGAATTTGTTTTCTTTCCTTCTGTCGACAACCTCATGGCTTTGGTCATAGCCCCACTGGCAGTTGTGCTGCGGGTATTGGCGAATAATTCACAAATTTTTGTCTCTTAGTTAGGCACCCACAAAAAATGATTATTAATTGCAAATCATGCGACCATGATTTACTTTGACTTGACATTTATTCGTCTCAATTCAAATTCAACGCTTCGAGAGAAATAACTTCCACTTTGTTTACTGCTGCAAAATTCTAAAAAAATCATACTCTCATTTAAAAAATTTTTTCGATCTTCTTTGAATTCTGTGACCAAGTCTACTGCTTTAATAAATTTTAACCAAAAATTATTCAAGGTTTGCAAAGGGTTTTAGTAACGGAAAAATAAGTCCACTGATTCAAGAAGCTCTCAGGGAGTAAAAAAAACCCGTCATTTGTACTGCTAAGGCAACGCACCAAAAAATTCAAGCTTTGTAACCGAAGCAAGTCGTCTTGTTCCTGAGAGACAAGCACGAGTTGGTGACCGCAACACCTGCATTCCTGCACGCGCTGGTGACCATAACACCAGCATGGATGCACGAGTTGGTGACCTATTTTCGAAACCAAATTCGTATCAAATGATACCAAAAAGGCTCCGTTAGTGAGCAAGGTATCGTGAAAATCGAAGTTTACGAAAAAAATTGAGGATCTTGTCCTACGACAAATTCCGGAATCAAAAACAAAAACACTCAGTGAAAAGTTTTGTCTAATGACGTAAATGCCAAACGAACCAGTCTTTTTATGAACGAGAGCTGTGGAAAAAGAAATTTTTGATTTTCCGATTTCGTGAGAGGTAGACTGTAAAATGAAGCTCAAATATATTTTGCTATCCTGTTTTCCGGCTTCGCAATAAACATATGATAAGGAAGTTATGTCAATAAATGCTTTAGATATTCCAACAAATTCATGAATGCTTCAATAGCTTGTTCCGGCGTATCTGAGAAGCTGTCATGATAGTCATCATCAAATTTCGTAGTGTACGAGTCTGTTACTATCTTTCCGTTACCTAAATTCGAATTTCAGAAACTTCAACAAAATATTAGGAAGCATTTTGTCCTCATTGAATTCAAATCTTTCTTCACAACTTTTTCTTTTTAGTTACATTTTTACGCCTAAACGTGAAAGCTTCAGCTCGGTTACCTTCGCAATTTAGTGACCCAGAAAAATTTTCTAACATGCTATTTCTCTTACCAGATTTCAAATTATTATCTGTTCGGCAGAGGCAAAATTTTACAATGAAGAGATGGATCGATGATGCATCATTCCTCATTTAAATTATCGGTTGTATCATCAGGATTTATATTGTAGAACCGCCTAAAACTCCGCTAACCACACGAGTAAAACAAGTAACCTGCCCACCTGAGAGATTCTTTCAATTTCACTGTACCCACTTAAGAAATTTTGTTCCGTACTTCTCTCATGAAGTGGCGCTAATGCCTTCTACATGTAATAAGCATTAATAATTGATGGCACCGACCTACTTATAGCAGAGGAAAGCGTATCCTCTCAGATGTATCCTCCTCTAGGCATTTGTGCCATTGTGTAAGAGAAGTACGCAACAGAGTATACACGTTCCATTATACCAGAAAGTGTGAATGCAAACAGGAAAACGATAAAACATTTGAACAAATGACGTGCTATTCATCATATGAAAAACATGGGTAAACTCTTATGGAGATAACTTCGAAGGTCGTGTCCTAGAAAACTTCTCTTATATAGAAGAGGGTCTCTAGATTTATAACTAATTTCTTAGGCGAGAACAATAAAATGGCAAGCGTCTCCCAGGTGGGCAGGTTACTTGCTTTACTCGTGTGGTTAGCATAGTTTTAGGCGGTACTATAATTCTCACAGACATCCTGAGCTATGAGTAAACAAATCAACTAACTTTCACTATTCAAAACTCAAAGGTGTAAATTTCAAATCTGTCAGACTAGAAAAGGAATGTTTTGATGATGCCAAGAGTTAAACGGCCGCTAGTTAACAATAATCTCTCTAATACTCTGAGTTATAAAACTACAGGTAACATTATAAACTGAATTTCGAATGGTGATAATATTCATGCATTTAATTTGCGTCATAAAATAATATTTCATGAAAATCAAACGAATAGGAATTAAAATTGATGACCGAGTCTTTATGAGCATTGTCAAAACTTTTCTAATTCTTTAGATCTGGGTCCGCAATTAATGTTTGAGTGTATTACAAAAATAGTAAATTCAGTAATCTCTTAGTACAAAATGATACTTCCAGATCCAGAGTCAGAGATCTAAACAGAGTCAGAGTGATAGATCAGTTCAAGTGTGACAGAAAAAATTGTCTTTTAAAAAATGCCAAATTGTCATGAGGAGGATGACCCTGAAGAAGAGATTAACTCTACACAAATATCATGGTTCTATTTTTAATCATTTCTATGCCGATCATAGTTGCCATCCCTCGAATGAAGACATGTATTTATATACAAATATCTCATAGAATGTTGTTAAAAAGTACATTTTAAAATTATAGATTGCATATACATAAACGTAAACCCACCCTCAACGAAAATACAAAATAATTTTTGCTCAAAATTATTTAATTTGACTGCAGCCTAGAAATTTGGAACCAACGCTAGCTCGTCCATTTTGTTTCTATCTCTGGCGCAGTGAGCATACATATGTGGAGTGGAACATACATATGTGGAGTGGAACATACATTTGTGGAGTGGAACATACATATGTGGAGTGGAACATACATATGTGGAGTGGAACATACATATGTGGAGTGGAACATACATATGTGGAGTGGAACATACATATGTGGAGTGCAATGTTAACTAATTTTCTGGCAATTTTATTTTATTGTTGTAAAAAATCATTCCTCACTAGTCATGTAGCGCTTTGATTTTCTATATTTTTATTCTGTCTAATGTAGCTTGAGTATTGAATTTACAGTTTGTATGAATGTGACTGTAAAAGTAAATTTCAATGTATTTTCAGTCTTAGAATATAGTTTGAAATATCGAAAGATGGTTTTTTGGCTTTTACATAGACTGACAGGAATAGAATTTTAATGATTGAGTGCTTCAGTAAAAATGATAAGTAATTTCCTTCATATGGTAACACGTGAAGAACTAGAACAATTTCGTAGAGTTGAAATGTTGAAACGAAAATTCTACTACTCAAATGAAATATTCAAGATTTGACAGTCATTTAAGAGAATAGGTAATGTGCGTAATTAGGTGAGATGTTGGATCGCAACTTTTTGTGGGCCCCAAGCAATATCAGTGAATTCGTACACAAACCCAGGAATTTTAGTTCGTCGTCTGCTTGATCCATTTTCAAATTTCAAAAATTTTAAAATATCAGAAAAAGTGACTTCACAGCAGGTCCATCGCAGTCCCTGTGTATGCTACGGAAAGATAGATGAATTAAAATAATACAATAATGATTTGATGTTCACACTCGTTTCTTAACAATTTTCATGCCCATGAAAACGATTAGAACCGAGACAAATTGTAAGCACAGCACCTTCCTTCAAATAATAGGTTAATGGGCATATGATTTAAATTCCTACTCAATCGCGTGGAGTTTCCTTCATCTTCAGGTGTTCGTTTGACTGCATCAACAGCCTTTGTGCCATTGTTTTAAGAGACATGCAATCCGTAGCTCCAGTGGTTCATTTCTTCCTTCTTTGTCGCACTCTGTGAAGTGGATACCTGGACCCTACGTAATGAATGCAATATTCTCTTTTGGAGAGGAATTTATTTACATACTGAAAGAAATACAGTCATCCTATCTTAAAAATTAAGGAAACAACAAGAAATAGGAAAAGCGTTTAAACAGTTCACTTGAAACAGTTCTTTACGAATGGATTCTACTTTAATGTAAAAACTGCCATAATTTTTGACAGAGTATGTATATAACACATTTTATTTGTAATGTCTGTGCGTAAAAAAAGTTAATGTGAAGAATTCTGTTTCGTTTGTAAAGGGTGTGAAAATTAGTTAACATTTTTTGTAGCATAAAGTTTCCGTAAAAAATAGTTATGTCTGGCAACAGACATATCATACACACCATCAACACAACATATGTCACTTTATGAATATGAAATGACATTTCAAAGAGTTATTATAAAAATTCAATCTATTCTTTCCCGCCAGTTCAAAAATTACAGTCTAAGCCCCGCGAGAAACTGGTTGTTCACTTCCTGTAACAGTCAAAATGAAGATGACATGTTCGGAATCCGCGAATACCACTTGATACTGACGAGTTCACTAACTTGAGGAGTCAATATGTCTACTTGACCTGAAGATATTGACGGAACGAGAAAGCTAACTTGGGAAAGCCAAATTTATATGTATTTGACCTGTTGATACCGACGGGATAATTAATTTGGGAAGATGACAAGTTCATTGACAACCCAAATTAATGAATTGAATGTCCAAGTTCTTATTTCAGCTTATATGACAGATTTAAGAAAAATTTCTAGATTTTCTTGCCTGCGGTCTACAAAATTAATATTCCGGATGAAAAAATTGAATGTGTTGAAATAAATGATTTAATTATTTAGCTCTGTGGACATTCGTAAAGTTAACTAACTGAGATGATCAAATTATTCATGCTCTTGTTTGTTTGTTTATTCATTCAACACGTGCTTTTCATGACTACAATTCTTCCGCGAATAAGAAACGTTTCTTCACATCCGCTTGTCTGCTGGCTAGCTGTGAAGGTCTCACTACTAGAATGTCTTCTCGGCAGAAGAAACACGTTTAGTGTACAGGGTCTTCGTAATGAACCCCTACAATTACCATTTCTAAGATCAAATCCCAATAACTCAACAAAAAATACCATTGTGCTTTGAAATTTTGGCAATTTATTGAGCAAACTAGGAGAACAAAAGTTTTATTCGAGTTCACCGCCTTCAGCCATGATGACTGCTTCTGCACGCTTTCAAAAGCTGGGCACGTCACCGATAACTTCTGCAGTTTCCAATTCATGGCCTTATTGATGTTTCGCTAGGTTACGAATGCTGAGTTTTGTTAGGATACACAAATTTGCTTGATGTTCACTTGTAAAAGAAAATTAAATTAAAAATTCCAGAAGCAACGAGGGCTGTGTCATATGATACCCATAATCACTCGCTTTGAGTGATTTAAATAAACAGGGAGCAAAGCTTTCATACATTACCAATCTAATTAAACGATTTGTGTGCCTTATTAATCATTATTTAGTGCCGTAAATTTTCATAGAATGAGTATACAATTTTCTTCTCCAAGACGTTAGTTCACTCCCCCCGTTGTCACATAAATGACAGTTTTTTTAGGTCGGAACTGAGAATCGTCTACAGAAACTTTTTATAAAGAATATTTTGATTAAATTTTTTTCTCCTTTCAATTCCAACATTTTTTTTGTAACAGGAAAACCTATGTAGAAATTTTACCAAATACAAATCAATTCAAATTAGAGAAACTAGGAATGTGCAGTCATTTATTTGAGCTCTGGTACCAATTTTTCTAGGTTGGAGTTGGGACGGTCAATGCAACGAAGCAAGCAAGCAACTAAGCAAGCAAGTAACCAAGCAAGCAAGCTAGCATACAATCAACAGCAAACAACAATTACATGCTTGCATGCAAGCAAGCATGCAACCAAGCAAGCATGTAACGAACCAACCAAGCAAGCAAGTCAGCGAGCAAGAAACCAACTAAACAAATAAACAAGCAAGTGAGGAACCAACTGTGTATCATTAAATGCAAATTGGTTGAGAAGTGATAAGTTAGGGCATTGTGAGTTGAACTTGATTGATAGCGTTTTTAAAAGTTTAAACTATCATTGGGCTTCAAGAACTCCGCATTGTCTTGGCAAGTGACTTTGAAGGAAAGATGTTAAGATGCGCTTTGATGTTTCTTACCCTACACATTTCAACGAGTTAGTTTTTGCGCAGCAACTTATTTATACGGGAAGTTTACCAAAAATGACTTTTCTTTTATGCATGTGAATCTGCTACTTATTTACAATTTTAATTTGTCTGTTGCGTGATGCTGGAAATCGACATCATCAAAACACTGAGATACCTTGTGAACATTCGTTTGGCACGGTTCGAATGGTTCATAATCAACGAAAAATTGTCAACTCACCTTTTAATGAAGAAAATATTTGTAGAATTCATGGTTTATTGTTTTTAATCAAGTTCTTAAAAATTTATTATCAATACAAACGATAATTTTTGAGAATTCTAAAACCTTTATTGAAGTCCATTTTCAAATTTAGTCTAAAGTTCTCCAAAATAACATTGATGCTTCTGAGCTTGAGAATAGAAAGCAAGGCGAAAATCGCTACACGTAAACTCATTTTATTAAAAATGATCAAAAATTGAACGTTTCGGCTTAACAGTCCATCTTCAGCAAAATCTCTGTAAAAAGAATCAAAAGAGGAAGAATTAATTCACTAATGAAGTATTTATAAAAAGTTTAAAATTTGAAAAAACACGAACAACAACGGTAAAAAAATAAAAGGTAAAGGAAATACTGACAACTGAACTATGTGTTGGCAACTTGAAGCGGGGAAGCTCTTTGGGTGTCATTCAGAGTAGGTTTCTTTTGTGAATATACAAAAATTCGAGAATGCGCAGATCTGTTCTATAACAGGTACCGGCCAACATTTTAAGGTCGTTTAGGAAGACCGGAACATTGCACTCTTCTGCATGAGATCTAACAGAGGACAGTGGGGGGTTACCCAGGAGGAAGACCAGTTCTGCAATTTCGCCCAGCGTGCTCGGAAACTCTAGTCATCAGGGTACGGCAAGTAGAACCAACGTGCCGCGATTCACAACGTGAACAACCGTATTGGTACACCAGAGACGAGCACAGTGAGGGTGGCAGTTTGTCTTTGAAACGGAAGAGAGAACCAATTGTAAAATTATTCACTGCAATTATTTGAATTTTGAGCTGCGGGAAGAACTTATTAATAGGGGATTTAACATCCTCGCTTACTTTCAATGACTGATGGTCAAAATACGGCAACTTAACAAAGAGAGCTTGTTGTGCACAAGACTGAACAGAATGAGAGTTATCGTAAATATTTGACAAAAGTTTATTAATGTGCCTGTCAACAACAGAAGAAGGAAATCCGTTTTTAGAAAAATATCATGGTAAAAAATCGAACTATTGGTGTAAGTTTTGAAAGAAGGAACACACATTAAACGCTCTATGAACGAGAGTACGAATGCCGCCAACCTTAAAATTGCAAGAACAAAAGCTAAAAAAGCTAGTCCCGATCCCAGAAAAAAGTTCACTTTCGGAAAACAGAGCGCTCAAAAGTATTGCCAACTCTCTCTACACAAGCATCAAGAAACGGTAATCTATCGTTGTCTTCGTCTTCCCTAGTAATTCTGATATTGCTATGACGAGAATTTAAATATTGGAGAAAGAGGTCAGCATGAACTTTATCGGTGAACGAAGTAAAGATGTCATCAACACACCGCGTGTAAACTACAGGCCTAATAACAAGACATTTTTTAAACCAGTTTTGTTCGTGGTGGCACAGAAATATACTAGCCAAAGTTGGGTCTAAAGGTAAACCCATGCCCAACCCCTCAACTTGCTAACAATATTTTTCATTGAAAATGTAAAAAGAATTACAGACAGCCAATTGTAGCAACTTTCCAACTATACTGCGAGGGCGCCTTATGAAAGTTTGATAATTTATGAATAATTGAGATAAGCAAATTTCTATAGTTTCCAGCAAAGTTATCCGTTTAAGAACAATTACGGAGGCTCAGCAACGTTAGATCACCTGGCCTGACATCTTGTGACTTTTTATTTTAAATTTAAAGTTACTTATCTAAACCACAAATATTATAGTTAAACCTCCTTATTAGCATTGAAATAAGCCTACCAATAATATCACCCATGTATGAAGAATGTGACAAGGATTTTAAGGAAAATGACAGAAATCGCTCGCCTAGAACGTCTATTGTGTATAGTAGCATCTATTATTTATCATTCATAATCATAAGCAATAGTAGTCCTTAAATTTTACTTTTTCTATCACTGTTATGCAGAAAATGACAATTTTCGACATCAAAATACAAAGGACACAATATCTATTTCTGTCATGAACAGACGAGTTTTGAGTTGTTGAAGATTTTGGTTTTACGTGAAGCAATCTGTACAGTATTTGCATTAAGCTTGTTGCACCGTTTTGCTTTTCATTAGCGCCTTTTGTGTTTCTTACCTCGAAACAACATATTTTAAGGGATCACTTGTAGGACGACCAAAATGAGCATCCATTAGGTTCTTATTTCGTATTTTTTATGTATCTGGTAATCTTGTTTTTTTCGTAAATTTTTGAGAAGGGTGCTTCTCCTCCCATATTTCAAATATATGGTTTCAGAAGTAATAATTTGTGGCTTTAAAATAGTCACATTCTTAGTATTTACAATTTTTTTTAAATCCGTGTGTTTTAAAGCAATGAATACATAAACGTAATTTGACTAAACTCATGATAGCACAAAAAGTTATCCTTGTCTAGCAAACCATAAAAATGGGATCTTCATAGAAACGAGTCCTTTCTGATGAAAATTTCTTTCTGAACCTTGAGATGATAGTGATGGGATAAACCCCTTCAATTTTCTATTAATATCATGGTGATTAACTTCTGTGAGCTGATTAAGTTTAGCTAAGCGTTTAGTGGTTCCAGAAGGCATTTTTCAGCGCTCTGAGGGAAATTCTGCTTTTATAAGTAATTTGTTACCAAGAGAATTAATTTCGATGGCCGAACCATGGTCGCGCATAACAGTTCCTTCAGAGACTACGTGAAATAGAAAATTTAACTATATATAGACTCGAAGCTGCACTTCATTACACGACACCAGCATGTTGTTCTCAAATTCCTGCGTTATATGATTGCAGAATTAATGAGATGATGTGTGCAGTTGGTGCGCAGGGTCCGTGAGGCATTAATGCATGTTGTTAAACTATAGCGGGAAGTTTATTGATTGATGCAATGCAATTGTAGATTTCGTTGAAATCTCGATGCAATAATGGAACCATGAACCATGATTCGCTGTTCAATGTGAATAACAATTATAATTATATTATTACCTCATTAGTTTAAGTATAGTTTTTGTTTCGTTTGTTTTTTCAATTTATTAACTTTCTAATTCATTTCATGTTTTTTCAGGTAAATTTGTTTTTTGCTGAAGATGAGCGAATGCTCGAAACGTTCAATTTTATTGTTTTACTTGCAATTTTTAATTCGAGTAAATGTTTTATACGGTATTTTTAGTTCTCTCCTTTTTACTTAAAATCAGGAAGCCTCCCGATAATTAGTTTACCTTTATCATGTAATTACAAATGCTGCCTCAAGCAGAAAAGAGAAGGGGCCATTTAGTTTTGCTCGTAGAAAACGTGGAATCTGTGTGCACGGCGTGTGTTTCCTCACAGCATACACTAAACGTACCGAATTACAAGGTATGAAGGATGAGGCAAAAAAAGGAAGAAAAGATAGCCAAGAAGGCTGGAAAACTGAAAGAAGCAAAGTGGACTCGAAAGATAAAAGTCTCAAAGAACTGAGGTGACCTCACAGTATCCCTATCCCATTGGGAGCGCCAGTCTCCATAGCATAAAACAAACAAACCTAGCTAACCTAAGTCTTTCAGCAAGCAATTACAGGTTAATCAGAAGGGACGCGTTTTCATACAACAACTTACTTGGATGCACTCGGGCGTGAATGGAGCGCTGGTGAAAAATTAAAGGTTTCATAAACTTTGAAAAAATACTCTAATGCGTCGATGCAAAAATTATGGGTAAAATTCGTTTTTATGAGACGCTTCAAACGAATAACATGCTTCCGGTTATAAAGAAGCAAATGATGTTTTCTGATAGAGATATCCTAAGCCAGAGCACGAAAACGTACGAACAATAAAGAATTAAGAGAACCAATTCAGTGACTTGGAGCTCTTCCCCGCCGTTGCAGAGGAAGTTCCGTGAGCGTCGCAATCAGTGCCCGGAGGGGACCTTAAAAGTCACAACTGGCTATTCTCTCTCGAAGGCCGCTCGCTCCCTGCGTGAAGGCCACAGCCATCGCACCAAGTAAATCGTTGGCAGATCGACGTATTTATTATCTCATTTTCTTTTCTTTCGTAGGACCCTATTACCCAATGGGGCACATCCGTTCCTAATGAACAAAACGAAAGCCCTGTAGGATTTGCGATAACGAATAAGTGTGAAAAAATGTTTCGTCGGTTTCAACTCTTACCACGTACAAACCTCCAAAGTGTAAATAATGAATTTTCTGCTAATGCTATTATCTTTCCAGTCTGCTATTATTGGTTATTATAGTTACCAGGAGTGTGGCACTTATTATAATTATAATAAACACAAATATATACAGATAAAGACATTTCACAGCCATTATTTTATACGGCAGATTTCGACAATTTTATGATCATGATTAAGAGTTTAACGCATTTTTTAAATAAATTACACTTCTCAAGTATATTAAAAGATAGTTTGCTCATCTGTTTTCCGTACATGAAAAACTAACGCCCTTTACAATATAACTCAGACAACAAAACGGTCTGTGAACTACTTTGACTTACACGGTTGCTTTATTTCCTTTTTAGACCAAAATCATCCTATTTTATTTTGAAGAAAGCAAAATTCAACAATTTTTACCGGCATAAAGAGCTAATTTGGCATGCTGGTGCGCCAACCAATTTGCTAGTGAGCGACAAAACGATTACTAATGAGTAACGGATCATTCAAATATGGAGGCTAATTCAACGGGTAATTGTACCATGCACTAACTCTGACATGCACTGGAATTGTGCCATTCACTAACTCTGACATGCACTGGAATTGTGCCATGCACTAACTCTGACATGCACTGGAGTTGTGCCATGCACTAACTCTGACATGCACTGGAA